>JANSTS010009561.1:30449-42984 GCA_026546915.1 Sylvicola fuscatus
TAAAGAACCGGACTGTAAACCATAAAGTCATGAATTTTCATAAAATTTAATTAAATGCAATTAACACATGATACAAGCAAAATTGTGCAGCACAGCTAATGTGAGACTAATCAAAATAAAAGCTCGTATAAGTATGTAAATATACATATGTGCTTCCAAACTGCAGTAATTTTATAGCGAAACAACATTTTGCCATTGACACATGTGTGCTTTCAAATCAAGTTCATAATTTAGCGTGTAGTGTTGGCTTTTAATTGCAGCATTATAGTCAGACTTTGCTGTTCATGGACAACAAATTGTTTGTTTCATTTGTTTTATTCAATTTGGAATTCATTTTACAGGCAATCAAAATGTAAATTACAAACAGGATGTAATTCACCTGAAACCTTAAAAGCGTTTGATTTTGATTGACGCTCAAATGCTTTTTAATTAGTTACGGTCATTGGTCGGTTTTGACTTTTGACTGATTAATAAAACATACAATGATTCTGTTTTATTGACAAAATTTGAAATGAAATTGCTCCTATTTTACGTACGAAACTAATTTACAATAAATTCCTCGTCTTAAGACCCATATTTTGGAAAATGTAAAACAAAAAAAAACCCTGAAGTACTTTCGATCTCTCAAATTTCCAAACACCAATACTTAATCACACACCGCGTGCAGACAGCCAATTCCTCATGATAAATGATCCACCATTTACCTGACTCTATAATTATGTGCCGATAATGTGGCGAGATTTAACGGTCGCTTTTTTACATTAAATGGAGACCGCACAAACAGATCATTATGTTGGTTTCGGGAGCCTCTGAATGCATTAAAGTAGCGTGATAAATTAATTTTTCAATTAAGTTTGTTGGGTCTTAATGTATGGCGTCTTCGCATAACAATAAGTTCTATAATTCAGTGCAGCGTGCGTTCATATATGTTTTTCATCTCAAAAATACATATGTAGGATTTGTAAAGTTTATAAAGAGCTCGTGCTCATTCCAGGTTGTTCGTAATTGACTCGAGTGCAGAAGGAAGAACAGTTAAGAAACCAATAAAACAAAGGAGACACCAAAGATGGAAATAATATTGATTTTTCGTTTACGGCTGCAAATTGTAATGAGCAACAAATGTTCGCCTCGGGAGCTGAAAGTTGTGTATTCACATGTGGCGATATCTTCCATCTCGGTGTGCCCAGAGTGGTATTGTGAGTTGAACCAGATTGACTATCGCCGCATCAGACTTTTCGATTCCCACAATAAGACACATGTACTGGAGATCTAATAATTTTTTTATAATTAATATCGGACGATTAGAATTTAAATCGTCCAACAGCTTTGTTTGGAAATAAATTGGCAATGTTTCGTTGGGTTTATTAGGTCGATTACGCGACCAAATGGATTTGAGAGATTTTGCTTGAGATAATATCCAGTGGATGGGGAATAGAATCTCCTATAAAGTTTAGTAATTTACTTATATGTTTCTTTCAATGTCGAAGTGTTGATTTTTTTGTAATGCCATGTCTTTGAGTCGACGAATTTTCCCACAGTAAAAAGGCAAATCAATTTCCTCAAGGTTGCAATATGCAGAACTGACATTTGCTAATGTTTTCGTTGACACATCATTTCTTAATACGCCTATCAAAATTATTGTCAAACATCACATAAACTTTACACTTTTTCCGAAAAACCAACTGCAATTTTAAGCAGTTTTTGTGCTCATTGATGATGAATGAACCAAACTTTTTAACATTAAATAGGTACCATGTAAAAGGAAACAAAAGTTCACGGGTAAAGATTTAAGAAATTGATGAATCAAGTCTCAAAGACGACACGACATCATCGGCTTATAGACTTTATAATAAATGGTAGAGATTAGAATAAATTGCCATCACATAAGCTACTTTTTCGAGAGGAACCGCGATCTTACACGCATATCATGACCGGTAGCTGATGACCGCATTTGTCTGGAGCCGTTTTCTTTTCACGACTTTACATTTTTTGCTACTTATCATATGAAGTTGCCCCGTCAATCCTTTTAGCTTGCAAAAATATAAAAAAAAGTCCACTTAAAAGTTATGAATTTCTGGAATGTTTTTGAGTATTTGTGATAAATCGGCATGCCAGAGCCACAAAATAACAACTACAAAAGAAAATGGATATGGCCATGTCATTTTTCATACTTTTCTGTATCTTGTTACAGTCAACAGAGGGTGCCGTTGATTTGTTATTATGCTCATTTCAGTAAAGTCGACGCGGCTATGTGGAATTTTCATAAATAACAGTATCAGCTTTCATATGTGAATTCAGTTATTCTGCGCAACACCCTGTCCTCTGCAACATTGTATGTGTAATTTTGGACAGCCGCTGTCATTGTTTTATCATTTATGTGCAGCTTTTGAGTGGGAGTCGGCGCAAAATACGAATTGTACAATTGGATAAGCGTTTTAGCGCATAAATAGCTAGTTGCATGTATCTAAATTAGTTACGCTGAAAGAAGCCAGCTACGTTGGAAGGCAGTTTTTGATGCTGCACTTTTGACTTTCGGCTCCTTATGCGGACGATGCAATCAGCGAACACACTCACTCATATGCTCGTTTATAAATTTTGTAACAATTATTACTAATTGCGAGGGGTTAACAAGGTGCTGAAAAGTCAGCGGGTGTTAGACGATCATTTCGAATGCACCGAGTTCATTGATTAAGCAATTATTCAATCATATTATTTATTACCGTTGTTTATTGCAATTGCATCTGCATTCACAAAACTATTACTCGATTGAATTAGCTAAACGCCAATGTTACCGATTTATCATTTTCAGTGTGGAATTTGTTTGGGAATTATGTGCAGCGATTGTTAATGGTTATTACCGGGAATATTATGGTGTTTATTGATATTTATGAGAATCTTCGTTATATTTTCTTTTGTCATTCAGTATTGTAATATTGCAAAATTGTCTGTTGATCTTATAAACTAAAATATTTTCTATTTATAAAAATATTTAAGCTTTAAATGCCATTTGCTACTGACTTGCAAATTTCTCAACCATCAAGGATTTCAATTACATCTTACAGAATATTTATTTTTATTTACTTTATCATTAAAAAAAAAGTGTTTGAAAACAAAACTCATAATACAATTAAATCTGTGACTAATCACTGAAGGCCGCGTGAACTTTAAAAATGCATTGTGGGACACAAAAGCCGCATCCCAACAACGTCTGAAACATTTCCAAATTATTTCAAAGCCACCATAACATTTTACGATCTTACCACAAGTCACATTAATTGTCTTTTTAGTTGTTTTTGTACGGTTAATGTAAAATATTTATGTTGGTATGCCAAAGAACTCGTCGAAGAACAATATTGTCTACAACAAAACTTCATAAAAAAAAATTAATATACGTTTTGCATTTCGTCTGTAAACAGAGTCTTTGCGCACTTACGCATTACACACATTTAAGTGAAGGTTACAATTTACACGCCTTGGCATAACCACGTTAACGGAACTCGCATTCTTGCGTACATTGTATTCCGCTGAATGTGCTAAAATCTTCAGTTTATTTATTTTAAGTTGACGAAAAAAAAAAGTATTTCGAAAATTAAATATATTTTATTGTTATGTGGCGATAATGTGAAATGAAACGATGAAAGAAATGTCCATAAAGTGAAAAGTCGCGGATGTAGCTGTTTCTGTCACAGATTATCTGTAAAGACGCGACAGGAAATGAAAATATATTACTTTGTAACCGCAGAGATGACCATAATGTGCACTTTAGAAGGTATTGTCTTAAAATGCAATATGAATTAAATGAAGTTTCCATGTGTCATGTTGAATAGGAGAATTTAATATTCGCTGTTAGCTAATATCGTATGTAGTTAAATTACAATTATTTGAAAAAATAAATTGTCTTATTCTTATATTGTCATAGTAACAGTACAAAAAAACGGTATAACCGCACTTTGTGTGCTTAAGACGTAGTGATAAAAATACGTAAAGACTCGTAAATAGCCTGGCACCTTGCACGCGAGTTACAATTTTATCAAAACTTAAACAGATATATTTACATTTTATGTGTATTTACATATAAATTTGGCAGAAAGTGTATAAATATGAATGCAATTATCAGTAAGCAAATATTTCAACTTCAAAAATATGTATATTGATTTTGAAAAAAAAAATCATAAACTTAAGCAAATATTCCAAGTGTTGCAAAATCATGTTGTTGTTCTCTGCGCGCATTTCGCCGTTTTATATGCGTTCTTCGATTTAATATACAATATTTGCCCGCGTCTTGCTTTTTTAACGATTTTCATATTGGCAAACAGAATCATTATTATATGGACACCCCAGAAATGGCGACAAAAAATTTGTTGCCTGATTTATTTATCTTCAACTTGTTTTTTTATTAGCATTTTATTTATTTTTGTTGGCCACTTCGCTGGCTCGTTATTAAGGGATTATTAAAATTTGTCACCTAAAATTAACTTGCCCATTTATTTGCTTAAAATCGTATTCCAAATTGATTAAATCATAATTTTTCGATAAGTTACGACAAAATTAAATTCGTATAAAAATTATTTCGGAATATTTTATTAACATTATTTTTCCATATATATTAACGTTCAAGTACATAACTCAGCACATAATTTTTTAAATATCTTTTACGAGCCTTGCTTGAATTCAGATTTCTGAATTCAGTATCTTAAGCCGCGTTTTAAGCTGATTTGCATACAATCGATATGGAATTACTTTGTACTGAGCAGAAGAGAAAGGGAGGATATTTTATGTATATAAACTCATATAAGTTTATGACAGAAACTATAGAGAGTTCATACATATATTTTAATATATTCCTAAATAAGTCAATTTAAACAAGTTGGACGGCTGCAAAGATAAATTACGAAAAGAAATGTTTGTCATAAAGCACAATGATGTGTCACAGCTTTGATTGGTGATTTAATCTTAGTATTTCCTCAATTTGATTGATATTTGTCAGTTCTGTGGACTGTGACAATATCTTAAGTTCGCTTTGTGACCTGTTTACGCTATTGATTATATGCTAACGACAATTTTCTCGTTATATGTATAAAAATATGCTTTAATATTTGTTAATTGACCTGAATATTGATACGATTAACCGATAATAATTTATTTAACAATTAAAATTCCAACAAGTATAACTCATTAACAGTGACATGCCCTTTTGAAAAGAAATGATTTACAGATAAGGTGAACTTTAGTAACAATTTCACGCGATAAGAAATACTTAATTTCGTACAACGAATTAATCGATCTTACGTGATTGCAGATATATTAAAAAATCAACGCATAAATCGACAATTCGAAAACGGCCGTTGGGCATGTAAACAAACCATTGACATTCCAATCGTTTGCCTCAATTAAAACGTCAAAAACTGCTAACCCTTTGGCGCACTGCAACTGTCAATATTGCACCCAACATTAAATATGCTGCACCAAATACACCATACTCTGAGCTTGTCAGCAACGTTTTACATTAAAACAAAAAAACTCGCGCAGTTCAAGTGCAAGTGATTTACGAGTGCCGTGGCACCACAAACATTTAACATTTTCAGTTTTCATGAAATTTCGCAAAGACAAAACAAAAACCAGCGGCTACATGTGAGCTGAAAAAAAGCACGCACATTAACACAACAAGTACCTACCGCAAGTACTTTTAACTTTATAGAGAAGCCCGTCCGCTCGAAATGTCAGCCAATTATTTAATCGTGCAATTTCGCGGTGCACAACAATTCAAATGAGCCCAAAGTATTTACAAGTTGCAGGCCGAATGCATGCGCGGTAGCCGATACTGCCGCATAGCCAACACACATGATCGATAAGGCGAAAAGTCAAGGCACTATAAACTCTTGCATGTGTGCTTCTGAGTGCAGTTGCTTAATTCCGCGACCGCAATGGATTGGGTACTGCCTGGAACGATGCCACAACATAGGCTGCTACACTACAAGAAGTCAACATAAGCCATTAAGCCAAATAATCGATTTTATTCGCGCAGATTATGCGCCGCCGCGCCACACCGTGTGCGGTATGTCGTCGTCGAATAGAGGCTGGTGCCGCGAAACTGCATCGCTAGTCCGGCGCTGCATACAACTAGCGAGATAACCGCAGTTTTTCTCACAATAAACACATTGTTTTTAGAAGGTATTTCCTTTTCGTGTAACGGCTGGATTCCAGCCAAATAACGCGAAATTGACTATACCACTAATATGTTTAACATTTCCAAATAACAGCTTGGTGCACTTGCATGCGGCACTGATGCAGCTGGTCGGATGAGAAGGATGCGCGGGAGTTCATGACGTCAGGGGGGGGGGAGAAGCGCTCAATTCAGCGAGCTTAATTTTACATAACCGACTAACGTAATCAATTGAAATTATTTCGTTGATTATTGCACTTTTCTCTGCGGAAAATTCGATCGGCCACGTTGTGAAAGGGAAAGTTTCTTGAACGACAGAGTTTTGTACTTGATTGTGATTGTGTCGATGTTTTAAACATTTAAAAACTTAAATTTCAGAACTAAAAAAAAATCCATAAATCGTACAGGGATATTCTCCCTTCAACCCTTTACATTTACTTAAAAGTAGCACAAACAACCGGAAAAAAGCCAACTGCGACCACAAAGTATGATGCAATTTCATATATACATACATATGTTACAATACATAAACACCACTAATAAGACGCGGAAAACTATTTTATTGAAAATCCAAATGTTCATCTTTAATAGCCTCATGTAGTATCTTAGAGGCTGTATCGCCAAGTAAAACAGTTGCCAGTTGCCACTTTTTTTTTGTAGTCTAGAAAATATCAAAGTCGTGACCAACTCACCAACACATCCGCGACCGCAAGTTGAGAGATCAAACAATTTTGTTGTACCAAGTCTTTTCATTTTCCATCGTGATATTAGCTGTTACATAAATAAAATATATACGAGATTTGTTTGGTTGCAGGTAAGTCAAAAACTGACAAAAATGATTAAAAATGAATTGGAGTGAAGAAAAGAAATTTTTCATTCAAACAATTTCCTTCGGAGATCAGTCTGCAGCACAAAAACAGCACACGCATGCCAGAATTAGCGCTCAGTGGCACAATGAGCAAAAGAGAACGCGCCGCAAGTGAATTTCCGCTAATTAGATTAAGCTGCGGCTTGTTATTTGGTGCCCCTTGTCGGGTGGAAAAGCTCGCGCGGAACGTGTCGCGGAATTGTGGTAAAGACCAAAGAAAATGGAGTTGAACACAAAGCCTCTAAAAGAAAATTAACCTTATTATTTTCAATATATAGTATTCTTTTCTTTTTCCTCTTTTAATCTTGGGTACTAGTATTTCTGTTAATTTTTTTTTTCATGTTTAATTTCCTTTCTCCTTTCGCGTATGTTCGCTTCATTATTTTAATTGGCTAATTGCACTCTCACATACGTACACGCACGCTGAAGCTTTTTCAATATGAAAACTATGTTAATGCGCCGCAAAAAAACATGGTTGTAAAAAGACGGCCATGTGTGTTAAATTAATTGGCTATTGTAAAAATTACACGGTGTATGTGCTCGCTTCTTAACACCAGTTTAGGGAGTAATGAAATTGCGATCAAATTTCAACTGATTCAGCTTTTAGGATAGTTTGGTCGTGTGCTTTTACGAGCTTTCTGTGTTGTAATGCGTATGGCGAGCCGCAATGGCTCGATACCGCGGGCGTTCTTGTGTGTGGCGGTCGCGACTTTGTTAGATTGGTGATGCTGAGTCCCGCGGCTAAATTTCAGTTGTTAATAATCGTTACAACCATATTTGTTTCATCTTCGTCCCTACATTTCACAAATTAATTCAACGATTCTAATAACTAAATGGGGATTAGAGGCATTAAATAATTGTGCCATATGATGTCAGCTTTGCGGTATGCTCGCTTTTGGTAATACACGAATACTTGCCACACTTTATTTACAGCAAATTTTATAAATTTTAGCTCATTATTACTGTATTTCGTGTGGTATGTGGATCTTTTGTCTTGAAGATTGTAGGGAGAGCGCTCGTAGCGGCGAGCAGTCGTGACAAATGTGACCTAATGATACTCTCCATGTTGTGTTTTGCAAGTTTTCACTATCATTCATCGGTAAAGTTGCAAATATTTATAAGCTTTTGCCTGTTTTTTGGTTTTTTTTTTGTTTTTGTTCAAACTGGCGCCAATATATAGTAGAATTGCATCTCTGCGCGGTTGGCGTGAGTGGAGTGTGTCCATGAATTTGCTTATTGATAAATATCAAATTACAAGGACAAACCAAGTGCAGCGACGTTGTGAATTAAAACTATTAAACAATTAAGCATTAATTGTAAAATCTGATTTCTTAAATTGCCTATACAATTTTTGAGCAAATCTTCTCCATATAAGGCAGCTAAAGCCTTAAGAAACCAACCATAGGCAAATGTAGCAATTATGGAGGAATCACCAAAAAAAAACATCAGATGCATGTAAATTAATAACATAAAATACCTATTACACAGTTGAATGTCTACTTCAGGTATCACATGGCCTTTTCAAAAAGCATTAAAAACAATGCTGCCGATGTGGCAAGATGTCATGTAAAGTAACAGGGCCATGACAGTCATTCTAGTGCGCACAGCATTTTCACCTTCTATTCTTCTTGCATATGCCATTTGCAAATAGCGCATGTACCCACAAGACAGCTCTAATGTGTCTTATTCATGTTCTTGCCGTGTTGTTCAGCTAAACAGCGCATTTTCCCTTCATTTCCCCCGATTTCATTTCTATATGAAATTAATGTGTGAAGTGATCGTGTTCATGCAATGAGGATATACGAGCGCAGCGTATTACTGCAACCGTTTGCACCAATTGTGCAATAGCCGACTAATAGCAGCGCCGCTACATATTACAATAGGGCAAGAATGACGAGACGCGACGCTCAACATACGACCAACTACATAACTATGTAATATTATTATTCATGTGCATTTAAACATTTATTGTGGCTTTCTTGCTGAGCGCCACTTGTTTCCAAGCATGAAATTCAATTCACAATAATTTGATTTAATCGCATTTGAATTTATTGGCTGGTATATTCATGTTTTTCTCTATTTGTAGCATATCCACAAGATGAATTGTGAACTTCAAGAAATCAGACACACACGTACGAATACGTCGTAGATATATGCATGCAACAGATCCCTGCAAATTCATTGGCTGGATTGGTGAGACGCGACTGCAATCGCGCTTATCATAATTGTTGTCTTAATTTTTGGTTCGTGGCGTTATTCTTAAAGCGATCACATTGTATTTTATGTTACAGTCGCCGCTTCGTATATATGTTTTGTTTAGGATATTAGCGAGAGAGAAAGATCCATGCTCCGTGATAGCCGGGCCATTGTTGGCAATTATGTAATTGTGCATTTTGCATTGGCAGCAGTGTGGCTGAATAGCAGCGCGATGTATTTAAGAAAGTTATCTCTCGAAGCGGAAAACTCTTCCTAATTAGACCACCCGTCAAGATAAAAATCGTTGCTGCAATTTCTGAATTGTATTTTATCCTTATGTCTTATGTTCGAAACAAATTGCATGAATGCTTGTTATCAATTTTTTAATTATTTTCAATCTTTCTAAAGCTCATTGTCAACTAAACATTCTGAAGCTGTCTGTAAGCAAGGGCTGTACCACCTAACAGACAGCACAACGACTCTTCGTCCAATTTGTAAGACGTTTTTATGAAATCGAATTCCCATATAGTTTTTAATCCGCGTACAGATCCAAATAAGCCAATAATTAACCACACATATGTCAATCTAATTGTATCCATAAACAGATCGATCTCTTTTCATTATATGATTTCCACTGTCCACCTCATTCGTGGGATAAACATAAAAATCTAACGGCTAACGAACGGTACCGACTCCTTCAACTTCCACTGCCACGCCATTATATGGAGCTGGAATTGAGTCACCCGCTTCCCATACAGCCAATTGATAATTCCATAAGCACCAACTCGCATAATTAACTTACCACATAGTTATATGTTGGCAAATGTATGTATGCGGCGCATATGAATATGTAGGACTCGTGGGGGGACACGCAAAAAAAAAAGAATAATCATAAATAAATATGAAAAATAAATAAATAAAACGATCTCTCTCCAGTGACCTAACCCCAATTCATGCGTCGCCATAAATATGGACGTACATAACATATCCAGCCATGATAATAAGTCACCAAACTCTATTTATATTCTTTAATGGCAAATCGAAATTCATTTTTTGAATGGAACAGTTTATTTATTATGTATGCTCATACGTAATGACCATACGCATTCGTTCGGCTCAACTTCTTTTCATAGTTTGGCTGGAGGAAATCAAATAGATTTTAAATATGATAAATTGAATTTATTGTCAAAATTGCAATATTATAGAGATTAAATACGTTGAAAGAAAAATATATTCCATCTTCAACAATTTAATTTACATAAATCAGCAGGAAATATTCAAAACGATTTAATATTTTATCCAAAATTTTCGAATGTTAGATTTGGTGATCACCTTTTTATGTTTTGGACAATTGCAATCTTCTTATAATTATTGATCAATTGTTTAAAAATTCAATTGATTGTTTGACATTTACACTTTGTTTACCATTTTCCCATGAGAAAGTAAAATTGATCAACAATACGAATTGTAGCATAATTGTTACATTGTTGTACCGTTCTCGAAAACATGTAATTTCTCAATATCAAATCAAAGCATCTCCGAAATGAACAAATAAATTTTTTTCGAAAGTGCACGAATCCAAAATTTAACAACAATTAAAACATGAAAATTGGTTAGGTGTTAACAAATGTTGCACCATTTTTTTTTTTGTATCAAGAACTAGACACAAAAAGGCCACGTCGATTAGATAACTCAATTCAAACATTGATAATCATTGAAGAATGAAGATACATTCATGATTTCGCACTTTTAATGATGCAATCAATGAACTTAAAGCGCGAACTATTACGAGTAAACACAGTGAATCAAAAGCAGATTGGCATCGTCTTAAAGTTTGTGCCGTGCACGACTTAAAGCTCGCCATATAAAAGCTCGCTGCGCAATGTTTGTGCCCTAATCTGTCTGCACATTGTTCTATTTGGCTCACAAGCATATTCCTCTTACTATCCATCATTTTAACTTTGTGTCGATCGGCGCACATAAAAACGGTGCTCCAAACTCCCGCAAGCGCACATATCAGCGGTTGTCGCGCTGACTGGAAGCATATGAATGCCCATATGTACCGTACGTTTTACAACTGAATAATGATGTGTGCTCGGAATATGAAATTGGCTGCCGCTGCTGCTGCCCATGGTTGATGGATGGCAAGAAGTTTATGGTAAATTGAAGCACTGCAAAAGGCAACAACTCTCAAATCTATCGCTATATTGACTGGCTGAGTGCGGTCGCGGCGATGCGTTGATTGAATAATAAAAAGAATGCGCGGCGCGAGATGGAAGCACGCACAACCAACACAAAGCTGCTGGCTATTTCTTGCAAAAGCGACGCGACGCTAAGAATTGCGCGGTAGCTAATTTTATGACTTATATACACACAAATGAATACAATAAAATTATATGCAGCCGGGTCGGTCGATATGGGTGGGAATCCGAAGAAGGTGTTAAATTCACGCGGTCTTTTGCGTGCAAATTTGTCCGACAAAAATTTTGAGGCAATAAAATGAGTAGCTTTCTTTGAAATGTGGTGCATGCGTAAACAAAAAAAAACCCTTTGCAGATACTCTAAAAGCTCAATAAAGTTATAAAATATCTGCAGCTGAAAAGGATTAATTACTGCCACAGACATTGAACATCAATTTTCTTACCCACGAATTTCCTCCCATCATGTCATGGAATTTATAATGTTGACCAGTACAAGAGCATTCCATTCTGGGCACTTTTAATGACATATGGGCTGGCTACAAGGCGCAAAGATATCCAATATCATTCAAATTAGCACTTTCAATGTTTCCACAATCTTAAGCACGCTTCTTTTAAATTTTTAACTGAATACAATAATTTGTAACCGACTGTGGTCCAAGACAGTCTGCAGCGCAATCGCTTACAAATGAAGACTGTGTTTTAACGAATTCCTTCAGACAGCCGCCATCTAACTAATTTATTTAGTTTGATATGTCCAATATAAAAATATACATGTGACGATTCCTAATTAGAAAATTTATGATGGTTTTTGGTTATTTCGTTGTACCCCTTCTCCATTCCATTCATATATCGATACATAAATTAAATCGGCTGCAGTCGCGCACAAATCAAATGGATTCTCTAGCGCTCGCGCAAAGCGTCCGTCTGTGCCTATGTTATCTTGTTCAGGTGAATAAAACTCGAACTTCAAGAGACATACATTTAAATTAATAACATAAAATCAAAACGCTTCAGACCAAAAAGGCGAAATGAATTTAATAAAAACCGACAGAATCTCATTTGGGCGCTGAATCTCCCATATATACATTTTCGAAGATGCAACGAAGA
>JANSTS010009572.1:0-13683 GCA_026546915.1 Sylvicola fuscatus
TAGTAATAAATAAATAGTAAATGTGCAAGAATAAGATTACATCCTGTCTCTCAATAGCGTCATCCTAGTACATATTGCTTTTATACATTTTTATTGTTCAAATACATCAATTAATAAAATCGTTTGATCAATGTTTGTTTGTATAAGAAGTTTTTAAGGCGATGATTTGGTTCCAGTTAAATTTATCACCAAATTGTCACAAATCAAACAATAAATTATTTTTATTGCTGGACATTGACAGTGAAAACGACAATTTTTTTATATGTAGAATATTAAAAATGATTTGCTTTGTCAAAAAATGTACAAATGTTATTTATCAATTAAAAATGTATCAAATTTGCAAAGAAATGTGTTTTTTTATTTGCCATAAAGGTTTATTTATAGTTAAGATTTCTTAAAGCAGATAAAATCACTTTCTTTTTACCAAAAATTATATTTATATTGATTTTTCTCGAGTTAAGAAGCTTGAAAACAAACAATTTAATTTTGTTTTTTTCTCCACAACAGTTTGTCTGTCCAAAATTGTTAAAACACGACAACAATAGTAACAACAATAATTGAAGATCTAATTCTTCCATTCAAAAGGTTTTGTCCGTCAAAAAGTGACCAAAAACCACAAAATTGCTGCCAATCAAGCCAATCACGGCTTCTAATTTTTTGACCAAAATTCTAGACGCGGCCACAAAACATCGGGGCGACGCGAAAAGTCACAAAAAAGTCATGACGACAACAAATTTATTCACCAAATTGTGAATTTTAGTTTGCAATATTCAATTATGAGTGGATTCAGGTTCCCTCTTCATCCATTTGGGCCGCTGGTGCTAAATTCAAATGCCTTCTTACCTTCGCCTACCGTATCGTCGCTCTTCAACTGCATGTAGTCGATGCCCTCGAAGAGTATCGGCAAAGCGTGCAGGTGATCACCGTTCGAACCAGACGACGTGTCACCGAAATCATCCACCACCTTGGACAACGAGTCCTGCTGCGTAAAAAATGAACTGTCCTCCATGTCTAGAGCGGCCGTCGACAGCCGCAGAAGTTTGTTGTCTTCGAAAATGCACGTCCGCTGGCTCCGTTGGCTCTGCTGCTGCAGAAATTGCTTCTCAATCAATCGCATCTGACGCTCATTTTCCTCCAATCGATCGGCGTGCACTTTGCGCTGGTGCTGCAAGAGTCGCGCCTTGCTGGCATATTGCTTATGACACCATCCGCACTTTTGCACCTGCGCTGGCACATTGCCAACCGTTTCGGTGAACGAAGGATTGGGCTGGCCAGGCACGTCGGCGCTTCGCAGACGCGTAGATTGTGGCAGCTCCTTGCCTGGGTGGTTCTTTAAAATGTGTGCCTTCCGCTTGGAGCTGCTCTTGTAGACTTTGTCGCAGTACTGACAGTAGTAGTCGCGTTGTGTTTTCAAAATGGGGGCAACCAGTTCCGGCACTGTGTCGATTTGGACGCTCGGATGTCGCTTGGCTAAATGATTGACCAGCATTCCACGACGCTTAAAACCCACCTGACAATCGTGACACTTGTACATGAAGTTCTGATAATCGCACGGTGGAATTTCTGGTGAAAATCGTTTTGGCGATGCCCTGTTATCGTTCTCTGATGTCAACTCGTCGTTATCTTCTGGATGTTCAATATGGTTGTAGTCATGCATCACATCGATGTCATCGTCCTCGATTGATGGCAACATTTCAATGGCTTTGTCAATGACCTGCTTCTCAGACTCGGTGTGCATCTTCTTGATATGTGCTTGAAGCTTATCTTTGCGCTTGAACTGCTCATCACACTTGGTGCAGGCGAAACGGACATTCATGTGCGTCAGCCAATGTTCACGCAGTTTGTACAGACTGTGAAACTGCTTGCTGCACTCCGGGCAGGTGTGCTTCACATTGGAATGGTAAACGCGAATATGCTTGCGAATTGATTTGTATTCGGCGCACTTTTTCCCGCAATACTGACAGTGGAAGTAGCCGTCCACCATATGCTCCTTGGCGTGCTCCCGTATGCTTTGGACGCCAGTAAAGCTCTTCAAACAAAACGGACAGTAAATGTTGTAGCGATTAGTGGTCGACGAGTGGATTTTCATGTGCACAGCTAACGCGGAAGCGTTCATAAAACGTTTGTGACACTCCTTGCATTCCAGCGGCTTCGACTCATTGTCATTGTGCACGCGATGATGTACCTGAAGCGTGTCACTTTAGTATTTACTCACAATTTGTATGGAATTAAATGATTTACCTCAAGACGCGCGTCATTCGCAAACACTTTCGTGCAAATATGACACTTTGCACCATTTCCGCGTCTGGTTTGAACCTGAATTTTCTCAGAATTAGTGCTGTCCTTATTCTCCACCGAACTGGATTGATTCGAGTCATCGTTATCTTCATTCCTGTATTTAAATAATATATTTTTATCTGAGATTAAGTATACAAATTTACTTAAACTATTTACCTTTTGTAAGACATTTTAGTGATTAAATTGCTTGGTTTCTTGACCGGTTCCGTCTTCCCATCAGCACGATTTCGTTCCCTGAGCAATCTCCTATCTTCGTCATTGGCCAACAAAACCGGCAATCCGTATTTCTTGGCGTAATCTCGGCTGTAGCCAACTCGAAGCTCCTGACGTTTCGGGATGAATGTGCAACTTTTGAAAAATAATTTCCCTCCAGTTTCGTACAGAAGTAAATTTTGTTCGCTAAATTTCATGGCTCGACGCACAAAACGCATCCAGTTGGACGTCACTACATTTAATCAATAAAAAAAAATTAAATATAACATTTTAATTAATATTAAAGTAAAATACTTACATTCATTGCTTGTGTCCAGGATGATTTTTTGATCCAAAAAGAGCAAAGGATATTCACTGTGAACCCTGGCAGATTCCAAAACATCGTTATCATCTTCGCTGATGCACCTGACGTCGCCTTCAAAAGGGCCAAACTTAGAGCGCAAAGGAATATTTCGTTTGGAGTAAATCGTAAATTCTGTTTGGAAAAAAAAGGAAAGGAAAATCAGTGACGTTTTACAATTATGAGCTAAGAACGTTATGAATGACGTTATTTGAATACAAATAAATAAGATTTATAATTAAAACTTATCATTAAACCCTCTAGTAAATTTGCATTAAACAATAAAATTTAAATTTAAATTCTTGCCTAACATTCTTAACATATTAATACCAAATTTTTCGCATAGTTATAAGTAATGATAAAGAAAACGGTAATACCGAAGTCCTGGAGCCCTGAATTTGTAAGTAGTCATCCCAATCGATAATCGTCAAATTAAAATTTAGCTAAATGGTAAATTCTCATCGGTAATTCCATAAAGTCGCAATAAACATGAAATCAGAGCCTAGAAGAGTCCAATAAACCAAAATGAATGTACAGAAAATTAATAGTTAGCGTATCCTTGAACTTGAATTGCTTAAATCAAATTAACACCATCGCATGTTTTAGCGAAAACGAGACGCGAGAAGAGTGCCACAGGGAGCTCACCAGCGAAATCAATAAATGCCTGATTTCCAAGAATCTCAACACCTTCCCCATCCATTTCTTAACTACATTAAAAAAATGGACAAAACGCACGCTACTTTATAATTTTGACGTAACAAATTATCAAAACATCCGTGGAAGTGAAGTGACTAAGCGTAACCAACGGTAACCGTGTGGGTTTGTACGGCTCCAAAAAGTAATCAATACCGAAACTTTTGTTTGGCGTTCCGCGAATTTTTCCACATCCGAATACAGAATAATTTTTTAAAATGTCGAAATTCATAAGCGAGACCATAAACATCTACGACAATTGTGATGTCAAACAGCCAGTGCTACTGACCCAGCATGACTTCAGAACAACGTACACCAGAGGACATGATCATTTTGTAGCACCCGTCGTAAAAACCAGTACTGTTCAGAACCAGAAGCTAAAGGAATATTCAAGTGAATCAAAAAGCGTCACTGCTGCGGAGTTTGGGCACAAGGTAAGCGATTGACAACTCTTGAGGATTCTATTGAATAAAATTTGTTTTTTCAGTATCCGGAGAACTATTTACCGAAAGCAGATCTTCCATACAACAATCAACGCGTTCAATACAACAAAATCGCGTCAGAACGTATCAGCAGTCTACCTCCAAGACCAATTAATCAATATGTGACCGTCAACTCTATTGAATACACCGAGAAGCTGCCGAAATTTAGTGAGTTCAGCGTCTGTAGGCAAAACTCAGGGTCTCAATACTCTTATTGTACACCCAAGTATGAAATACATCCAGTCATATTTCCAAATCAGAACGGATACCAGCGATTGCTGGACATGTACGCGACTACAAATTCATTGTCCTTTTCAAAACACAAAACTCCTCAACGGGATTACATCACTGCGTGGAACTGGATAGGTATAGACAAGCGAAGTGGTTGCGACTTAGGACACTGGAAAATTCCGCAAAAAATTGAAACCAGCCAGCGTGTAGCCAGATTTGCCAAGCCCCGTGTTCCTAATCGGGGTGGTCTGAAATCTGAGGTGTCAACCAACTATCGCAATCCAGTTTTATCTAACTACGAACTAGAAACCAACTTGAAATTGGGAGACTAGCCTTGTTTTTATGCAAATTCTTTAAATAAATTTTTTTTAAACTCACCATTTGGTTGATTTGAATAATTTTCGAAGCTCAAGTAGTTGCTAGGAAGACTGGCCCAAGCACGAGACGGTACAGGCTTATCGGCGACTAGCACTGAAAATAATAAGCTACAATTAATATCAATCAAATAATAGCGATTACTGACGAACTTACATCCTTCTTTTTTGCTACTTGTTCGTCCTGTGCGTCTGTTCTTGTCGCTGTAAGCCTCACATTCCGTGTCACTATCGTCATCCGCCAAAGCTAACTCATTGATATCGACAAACTCATCCGGAACAACACTACCGCTAATGTTCTTCAGATTTCGTCGCCTTTCCTCAACATTATTGACCTTATCTTGAACAACGAACGTGTCCGCTTGATTGCTGGAAATAGCTGGATCTTGAGTGTAATAGTTCTGAAAATGTTCATCACGTGACGTTATGTCGTTAACAGCTGCCAGCAGAGGCGACATTGAAGCTTCCAAGAGTAATCGTTGTTCACGCTCGTCTAGTTGCAAGTTAATGGAAGGCTCAACCGTATGATCAGACGGATTGTAGCCGTTTATGCTGTACTTTAACTCATAATCGTCATTCACATTGTAAATTTCGCTCTTTATGTTCACTGACTCGTCGGGATATTCGGCAGCATTTTGGTACGTTGATTGTTCGTCCAGTGGCAGTTCATTGTTAACATAAAGTGTGCGTTGAAAAAACTGTCCATTTTCATTCTGGTGCAATTGCATCATCTGCGTCGGTTGGCTGCCTTCTGTTGAATAGTTGGCCCCCACTTGATATGCTATATTCATTTCAGCAGATATTTGTTGGTGAAAATTGGCCTGAACTTGATCGTTGCGTACGAACTGATTAGCATATCGCGGATCCGTCGACAGGTCGAATTGACCCTGAGACGGATCCAACAAGGCACTTTCATTGTCGCTAAATGTAGAAACGAGCACCAAATTGTTGTACTGGACGCTGGCGAATTCCGCACTTTGCAGCTGATGCTGAGGCTCCTGTGACTGATCGCCAACGGGCTGCAGTTGTTGCTGTAGTGTCGGAGGCTGAACCTGAGCGATAACCTGTGTGGTGGCTTCGCTGTTGTACTGTGGGCTGTATTGAGCCGCAGATCCTAAATTTGGATCATATGTGTGGTGCGGATAATGATATGTGTCGTCTTTAGCAACCTCCATTGTGTTGGGGTTTTCCAACAAGAATTCGTGCACAATCACTGGAAAATCCAAAACAATAAAATTAGATTAGTAGTGGAGTGGGTAGGTGGCAAGTTCTTAAGCATATCTCTTGGTCACTTTATTTACTCACCGTCTGCACTTAAAATAACTTTATACAATGAATGTCGAGGGTTTAAGACACATCTTTTTCGACAAAATAGATTAAAATATTATTTATTTTCAATGGAAATCTACTAAAGTTACGGTGGCGATTTGTGCGCAATACGTGCCTGCCGTCGACGAGAAATTTTTCTGAAAACTCCGTCCTACAATCTTGACATAACCATTTTGACGTTAAGATGGGCGCCTGAAAATATACTCAATGTTTTCGAAATTTAACAACTGTCAAAACTAAAGTGTCAACTGTCAAATAAAAAAAATTAAAAACAAAGTTTCAAGATTTAAGAAAAGTATATTTTAATCTTAATTTTACTCCATTTAAATAAGCTAAAAATGACTCTTGATGTAAGTTCCGCTGAATCTAACCTTCTGGCGACGATTCAACAGGAGTACAAGATAATTGCAGAATAGTAAGTTGCAGAAAAACATCCGATTACTTACAGAAAAGATTTATACATTTACCTTTCAGTAAAATGCTTCAGAGCGAGGATGTTGGGGGCGTCTACGTAATTCCATCTTCCGAGACATCTTTTGGTAAATATAAAAAAAATTATTGATGAGAGGCAAATAATGAATATCTTAACTACACTTTCAGTATGGTACGGAGTAATTTTCGTCCGAGATGGATTCTTCAAAGACGGAGTTTTTCGGTTCACAATGTTTCTGCCTGACGACTTTCCAAACACAACAGTTGTTCCGACAATCATCCTTCAGAGTAAACTCTTTCATCCCTTAATACATCCCGAAACAAATCAATTGGACACATCAAGTGCCTTCCCTACATGGCATCAAAATGAGAATCACATCTGGCAATTACTGAAATTTATTCAATACGCTTTTCTGCATCCAATGGTTGGAGCACCTCAATACGAAGAAGCCGCCAGCCTGTATCAAGAGAATTTAGAAGCATTCAAAATCAAAGCCGCAGAATGTGTTCAAATGAGCAAGGACAAGCTGATGGATCCACCAACAGTGGACGACAAACATTTTATTGTGTTTGGAAAATATGATGCTGAGGTTCACGATATGACATTGGATACCATGAAAAATAAGACGGATCAGTCAATTTCAACATCCGGATTGTCGTGGGTTAAGGAGGATGAGTACAAACCTTTGGCTAAGTAAACAATAATTCTGTCGTTTATTTAAAGTCAGTAATTTTTATTCGTTTTGTAATAAAAGCAATATTTTTTATAACTAAGCGCTTGTTTGATAAAATCAATACTGATTTGTATGAAATCTCTAGTGACTAAGGCAGTTTAGGCAACATCTTCTGGTTCACGTTTAAAGAAACTTCCTTTCCTTGTCACGCAACAGCTTAAGTGCCACATCAGAAAAAACAACAATACAAGTGCCAAAGAACACGAAACAAGCCACAATGAAGTATCTCCGGAATTCTGGATATGGATGTCCTGTTCCCTCCCGTAATGGCTGTTTTGAATTAATATAATCAAAGTCGGATCCATTTGATCCTTGAAATGGATTTTCTGTGCTTGTTAGGTCGGGAGCAGTTCTGATTCTGGTCACAGAGTCATATTCTGGTGTCACATCCACAATGGTTCGGTTAATACGAATGAGCGAAAATGGATGCTCTGTAATTCCAAGAGGCTTATCAAAATGAGCAATAAGGATGCCTTCAATCTTAACCAAGACATCAGCCAGCGTTCCCTTAATGATGACGCGTTGGAAAGAGTGCGGTGGCAGCTCCTGCACCACGGAGTAGTTGTAAACTTTCGACTTAATGGTCATTTCTCCCAAATTAATGGCGGTGTCGATCTCACCCGATTCATGAATGTGAACTGGTGTACCTATGAGCCCAGCCGGTCCAAATACAACACTATCAGTCTCTAAAAAGGAATAGTTAAATGATTTTCGGACATATTGATCAGCATCCTGGTGGTTCAAAAGAGTTCCCTTTCCCAAAATAACATCATCGACAGCCGTCACATTTTTCCACGCGCTTCGTTTCACGACAGTTAAGTCATAGCTGAGCGGCAGTTGCTCAACCAGGATTTGTACGTCGCTTTCGTTGACCACAGTTTTGTTGGATAGCAAAAGACCCTGTCCCGATGTTAAGTCCATAGATAAGAAATCGATTGAACCAACGTCACCATTTGATAACTGCTTTGATAAGTAACGGTAGCCACGACTAATTTGGACGTCATCACGTAATTCCGTGGAAAATTGACGCCTTTGGATCCAAAGGAAGCGACCAGATTTTCCTTTGTCGCACAGCTCGGCCAATGTCTTGTCGGCACTTAACGTTCCGTTTCGTACGGTCATCATTAGGTGAGGAAGTTGCGTTGTCTCCCTGCATATCGCTAGCAATTTCTGTTCTTCCACATCTTCGAGGAAAGTTCCACTGACACGGCACTCATTTGCTTCATTCTCAAACAGACAGAATGTTTTAACCTCCTGGGATTGACCAGCAATTGTCTGAAAACTGACTGCCAATATTAAAAAGGCGATTGTCGCAGAATTGAAACGCTTCATTTTTGTGACACTATTTTATCGAACTCGCATTTAGAACTGTTATTTGCTTCACCTGGCTGATAGTGCGAACACTCTACAACGAACTGCACCGGGGTTGGGTTTGCTGTCGGTGATTTGGGGCCACAGATAAGGCATTTCTTATCGTTAGATTTACCGCAATGTACGCGCTTTCTGTGCGATATTCAGACAGTCAATCATAGAATGTTGCGTCACCAATATTGACGGCAAATGGATACATCAATGTATGCTTAATCTTGGTAAATCCCTCTATAAAGATATGGAAGTGACGGGAATACGGATCAGAGTCACTGAGACTTTTTTTTAAGATTCAATTGAATCCAACTTTCATTTTAAAAGAATTTACATTTAGTGATTTATTAAAAGGCAAGAAATCCATCTGACCATTTCTTGGGATTCAGACAAAACAATTACTCCAAGTGTTCAATTAATCATTGACATTTCCCAGATAGACAATCTCAATCAATTAAAATAAACACAGATGATTAACCGTTCGGAAATCTCATTAAATTCCACTTCAATGTTGAATATCAACATCTTCCTAATCATTTCATTTAGCTGCTGATTTACTCTTGATTGTAGATTATCTTTACTACAAATTTTTATTGAGTCAATCCATTTAGGAGCGTATTTTCTTTCCTTGTCCGGATTGAATTGACTCTTCAACAAAGAATTGTAAATAAACATTTATTGGTTGATAATGTAGACCGGAATCCGGTAAATTCCAGTAAAAGTGTCTGCCAAATTCATTGTACTTTCCAATTAAACTTGATCAATGTCGACTCACTTAAGTGTCAAGGACGTTGGTGATTTGGAAAATCATTTTAACTAGCAATTGAGATAATGACAATGTTCGATTTTTAAAAAGATCTTCAAGATAAATATCTTAACGTCCTAAAAAATATATGGAGGATTTTTTTATATTATTATTTATAAATATATCATCTTCATTGATAAATGATATAACCCTTAGATTTGAACATTGTAAAGAAAACGTTGTTATAAACCAAATTAAATTGTCTAAACTTTCTTTAGATTTTATTTAAAGAATTTAATCCCTTGAGTTTTGTAGAAATCGAGTCTTTAAAATAAAAATGAACTAACTACGTGCAAGTTATTTGAGTGGCCACACTTTCTCCTTGTATTGTTGGTAAGTTCAAGAAATGCCAAATCAATGACGACGCGTAAGCGTCTTGTTAGTTATGTTCGCGAAACGGAGCTGCATATCAACCTACTTCCACGAATTTTCTTACGTAATCTGAGTGATGGCGAATGAATCTCATTAAATGATGGCATGAATCCAATGCATGTCTGATGTCGCACGTTAGAGAGTCCACTAGACAAGAAATCCTATTTAATCGCATTCATTGTTATTGTTTTGATTGGAAGTCCGCCGTTTGACCCGAATTTGCTGGAGGCCAAACATTCACTTGGTCTAATCTGTGTCGTTCAAAGTATCTATTGGCTTAAAACGTGACTCAGGAAATCAAAATAAACCGTTTTTATATCCTAACAAGGGCCAAAAGGTTTAGCTTAAACGAAATAATAAAATATTACAACTTATGTATGAGAGAAAACTGGATTATTGGATAAGCAAATCTAGCCATTGGGAAGAGTTGGGAGGTTCCAAAACATCGAAAGACCGATTGCCCCGAGTTTAGAGTGCACATTTATTATTGTAACAATAAGAAAAAAGCTGTGCATTTGTTATAAAACTTAAAAACAAAAACTTAATTTGACCAGCTGTTTTGGACAATAATTTTTTGACATTTCTCAATTTCGACATTCGAAAACCGATTTCAAGCTGTTCGAATTTTCGGTAGAACGAGACAAAGCTTCATTTTCCACGAATTATTGTGATTTCCCGCTCTAAGCTTTTGATCAATTTGTATTTCGTCACTCCACCGTCTCGCTCTGTCTTGCGCTTTTGCCCATTGTCTTCATCACATTTTCGAAAAACGTTCAGTTTCATGGCGATTGTTCTCGAGAAGACACGTATCACTCGCAATCGCTTCGCAGACAATGTGGAATCACTTACACGGATATAATTTTTAATGAAAATCTCAATTAACGCCAATAAAATCTTGTGTTCTTCTCATTTCTTCATAGAAATCGCTATAAGTTAACGATACAATTCACAAGGTGTCGTGCCAAGTGTCGCGCTTTGCTTTGCATACAGTTTTTTTTCTTTCGTTTTCCTTTTCGCACTGACGGAAATTATATTTTCTTGTGCGACGAGTGGTCCGCCATTTATATTTTTCAATCGTATGTGTGAAAGAGAAGAGAAACTAACAAAAAACGGAGAAACGAGAAAATCAGCAGGGAAAATTCCGATACACTCTGTGAGTTTGTGAAAACGGCATTTCCTTGATTTATAAATGAAAAATTGCAATAAAAAAGCTGTAAATTTGTGAACATTGTAACAACAAAAAAAAATCCCATTTGCTCGACAATTTGAGGAAAAATTAGTGTGGTGTGAAAACTCATCTTTGTAGGCGTTAGTGCTAAGGAATATATTCAGTTGTAATATATTGAATTGTGCTTGCAATTAGTGAGCTCAGATAAGAGGAAAAACTAAACGGGAAACAAGAAAAAGTCCCCTTATGTATGCGTTTGTGCTGATTTCGTTTTCAAAAATTGATTTGGTGTGACAGCGTTTTCTGCGAAAAGTTGTAGAAAAACGCTCAATTTCTGTATTTTAAGGCAAAAAAGCAGAAATCGTGAAAATTTACTCACACAAGAATCAAATGAAAAGAAACTTTCCAACCAGAAGAACAAGGACACACAATCACAGCAGCAAGCTACAGAAGAAATTCCCACACTCGAGTCGATGGTAAGTTCCAATTGATGCAAGTGCCTTAACCCATTCAAATCTCTCCACAGCCAATTGGACTTGTGGCAGGGTTCCTCTAAACGGAATTGAATTGAATCGTCCATATACATAGGCATTGTGCCATTCCCATAATTCTGCGAATTCGCGGCTCCGACTGCGCATCATCCACTTCAAGTGTCGTTCTCTTTGTTTGGGACATTGTCGCACGGTTTCATAGTTAATAGTACAACATCGACATCGGTCGCCTCTGACACGCAATTTGATGTGCGTAGATGGTGATTATGGTGATGCATCGCCGTAATTGCGCTGATCCACTTCCATTGAAAGAGACCCTAGTTTAATCATGAAAAAATTGCGTCTTTGAATTACAAAACATCGTGTCTTAGATGTCGGTGAAGCAAATGAAGATTGAACACTTTGTGACGGCAACTTCCGTGCTCTCGTGAGTTGGAAGGGGGTAGCTTCCAGTCAATGGTAAAATTATTTAATTCTGATCACACTCTCGCTTGACCTTCATTCATGACATAATTCATCTCTATATAGAGCTGCAAGTGTCCGACGTGTTTACTGCCCCAGACGGCGAGACTATCGTTATGCAAATGTTAATCGTTGTTTATTTCACTCTCCATACGAATTAGGTCTTAAAAGGCTGCCAGCAAGATGATCAAAGTGTCGTCGATATCGTGATTAGAATTAAAATCATTGAATTGTGTGATTTAATTATGCTCAACATTGATTGATTTACCTTTGTGGGAATTTTTCGCTTATTTTCCCATCTAATTACCTCAAATTACTCACAGATTCTGAGTTTTTCTCATTATTCAGTTTGTCGCTGAAAGGCCATCGGTTTTGCTTAGTTTAAGGTTAGTCCATTAGTTGAGTTGTAACATAATCCCTGCATTAGCCAGCATGTCGCTTTCTCGGCTATCAGACCAGTTTTCCAGCGGCATACTCCTCGGAGGGTACAAGTTAATTAACAGTGACTAGGTGGGAATTCTCGTGTGTCGTACATAATTTATCCGACATTATTCTCGTTTGAAACTGGGTCATCTGTAGAGTGAGCTGCTCACATGCACAACATTGAATGCACATGACCTCAAATTGTGCAATAATCGATAGTAATTCGCTGAAATTTGTTCGATAGTTTCACAAAGAGACGGAACTTGTCTTTCGTTCGTAGATGATGAGGCGAATATTTCGTCCAAAACGTTGAGCCAAAGATGCATCGATGAACGCGCTCAAGGTCAGCCGCTACAGAGTTCATATTGGATGGAGAGAAGATGCAAGCGCGTCTGCTGCTGAAAATGCAGACGCGATGCCTCAGGGCAAAGATCTTTGTTCTGTAAGTGAGCCACTAAAAAACCCTTGCCTTTGTGTTGATCAATCGGCACGGACTGTTGCAATTTCAGACATTTCATGAATTTATGTTTTATGATTCATCAACTCTTATCGCTGTTTTTTTTTACTGGCAATATGGTAATTTCGTCGCTGTCGACGGCACGTAACAATTTCCTATTTTGCACCTAGTCACGAATTTCTTTGGAATATTAAATACATACTTAAGATTGTTTGAAGTTTCTGCTAAACTGTTGGAAATTGAAACGTGGTTTTCACAATTTATTGGCGTGATCAATGGAGATGTAATTAATTACAGCCGCTGCCCTTACATTCGTCTTTGTCGGTCGGTAGCCGACAAGGAAAGCGTCTTGCCTTGTCTTGGGTTCAATTTGGATGGCACGCGCGGGAACGAATTGTCGGAGTACTTTGTGCTCCTTTGTGTCTGCTTGTTTATAAATGATATAACGAACAAATAAGAATGTGACAACAGGGAGCGAGTTAGAGGTATGTGGCTCGTCAGCCGTCACTCGTCATACATGCTCGACGTGTGTGCCATTCTGGCGGTGCTACCCAAACAACGTATCTCTTCATTTATTATTCGAAGTGAGCTCGTAAATTTTTAGGAAACAACTCTTGTCTGACGGTTATTGATAACCCGTGAGCCGTCTTAGTTTCGCTTGATGTTTCCCTTTGTATATTATTTTAGTCTAATTCGCATGTTTGCTTGGCTTTAACTTGTATCGCGCTGTCGAGTCGCTGCACATTTCAAAGTGGACTAAATATAGATGGGATTCATGGTCTTCTTGAGTGGCCACCGCTTATATGTTTTATTGTGCAACTCTGTGTTATGATATCGCCGGATTTTCATTGAATTTATTAAGTCTGAATAATGTTAAATAATGTTGTAGCGAAATAATTTGGAAAATGTTGATGGCAGTGACATGAATCTGCTTGTCGGCGGGATTAAGTTTGATTTACTGTTATTTGTTCTTAAAGAATGATTTGACTTCTTAATAACCTAAATATTTAAAGTAAA
>JANSTS010009572.1:15083-38931 GCA_026546915.1 Sylvicola fuscatus
TCTCAACCAAAGACATTTACAATTTTAATACCACCTGTCATAGTCTAGTTATTTAACACGCATTTTGTAAGGCATAAACATCTTCAGATACACATTTAATGAAGGCAATTTCGCGCGTAGCATACCAACCAGATGACGATCAAATCAAATGATTCACTTTGAATAAATGATATATGAATTTATATTTTATGAGCCTCCCGAAGTCATGCGACCGACGCTCATCTCGTCATAAAAAGAAAATGCTGAAAATTCATATTAAAAATAATCAAAACTCAGATATGTGAAGACGCAAGTCTTGAGCATTCCGCGGCAGCTGCGCATCGTTTCTGCCAACATACCAAAACTCGATTTGCCTACTCCTCCGGTACATATTAAAGACTTATGGCTGACTTGAGTTGGCACGCCTCCAAATCGCCGTCCGACCAGCTGACTAAGTCAAATCGGTCATTATACTTGAATACAGTTCATTATGTCGAATAAAAGAATTCGTCTTGTTTCTTTGAAGTGTCCCGATAACGCCTTAGAACAGAGAGTTGTTAGACGGTTCCTTGTTAGCTGCGTGTTAACTAGCTGAAAAATCAGACTACAACAGCACAAAGACTGTTGGGAATCTTTGTAACGAGAGATCAAGATGTGTGTTGAACTCGACAAGATTACGATTGATAATGGAGCCTGTTAAGTATACCGACGCAATTGCAGTCGTTCGAGTTTCCGTCTTCTGTTTTTAATTGATTTTTTTTTGTGGCATGAGGAAAATCCCCAAGAGACGTGCTAAATGTCGTTTTAACTTGTGATAATTTACGCCAGTTAAGGTTCTTGCCATCGCGTCAATGCGGCCACTGAAATGCGTAATCAACAACATTTACCTGATCTTTGGCGGTTTGCTAATCAGGTGTGAAACTGTTACTTTGTAAAAGTGCTAAGCAGCGCTAAATTGCAAGCACCATGACCACCTAAATTGTGATAAATCGCGGTTTCTTATCAACAGGGTGTTACAACAACAACAACAAAACAAACAAAAACATCTGGAATAATCTTTAAATCCACTAAAACCACCTGATTCAGACTCCTTAGACACAGATTATCGACAAGATAGTAAACCACAAAGAAGCAGATAACACCGATTTGTTAAATTTAAATGTTGTTGTTTGTTTATTTTTAACACTTAGTAGGTTTTGTTTATCGAGAAATTCGCACTTCTATTTGTGCTCTTTCTTTTTATAATCAATATCGATTGGAAGGTTGTTTTCTTATTCAAAATACAGTTATAGCTGCGACTTTGAAGTATATTTCATACGTGTTACATATCAAGAAAGCATCAGCATTTCTCACATTTAAATGTTAAGATCTCGTGCAGCAAATTGTCTCTGACGCATGAGAAGTGATCACAATCAAAGGACGACAAAAAATGCCAATTGTTTTCTTGTGACGTCTTTTCAATTAATAAAGGTCAACAATTTTTAAGTGTGGCTTTTGAAAAAATATATTGACAGTCTGTCGCTGAATCTACAGTGATATCATTGAAGCGACGCTCTGTCTGTCACTTAAGATGAGCAAAGACATTCTGGCTACATCCAACGTCTTGTGCCATCAATTGCATATCATCATTGTATCGGTAGCTTGCCCGTGACGTGACGTAGAAGATTAAGTTGTCTGTTGTGACCTAGACATTGGATGCTAAAGTTGAGCTTTGCAAATCACTCATAAATGCGAGCATGTAGATTAGTTCGTCGCATAATCAAATTGTATGATTTGTGACCTTCACGGTTCAGTTAAGCTGCGCGTGTTTTTACACGTGAAAATTGAGCGATGGGTGTGTGAATTTTGTAAATGCGACGTAGACGTTGGCTGTGCATAAAGACTTTTAATTCGGCCCTGACGTATTTTTAATGAGTTCATTATGACTGGCTGGACTTAAAGAATATGCGCATATTTTATGTATTTATTAATTTGTTTAGGAAGCAAATTAGATTGCAAATTTTTGAAAGAGAAAATGATGGAAGAGGCTTCTAGACATTCATTGTGTGTTTTTCTGTTTATTTAGGTAATCTGGATGTTTGTTAAGGATCAAAATCTCAATGTTTACTAATAATAATGTTTGCTTGGGGAAATGAAGTTTTTGTTTACGTAATTAGCACTTGTTTTAATTAGTTAAGACATTTGTCGCACATTTTAAGTCTTTAAACTTTTAACTGAAAAAAAAGCATAAATGGAATAATCACAATGCCACATTTTCATAATATTTGCATTGTGATGGCGACGTAACTTTTACTCAAGATAACGAGATTTTCAAGACAATAATATGTTAATATTTAAGATCTTTAATTCTGCAAACAACAGAGAATCTTTGTTTTTTTATGTCTTAGAAGTTATGTAATCAAATCTATATTGAAAAGATGATCCTAACCAACTCACCTCAAGCTATTTAATAGCCCTTGGCAAATAACCAATAAAGTCACTCTGATATTCAATGTGACTGGTTTTGTGCATAACATTAAAAGCTCGAAAATCGTCCATAATTCACTTTCACCTTCGGCCTGGCCGTTTTGTTGAGACTGTGGATGGTGCACCCAGACCTCATTGCAACCAATCTCTTAGTGAAGTGACCTTGGCGTTATTTTTGTCTTGTTGTTTTCTCAACAAAAAAATCTTAATTTTTCCATAAATTTCATAATGGCTTTGTGATAATTATATAATTGCAACATTTCTAAAGCTTTTACAATTTCTTAATTCACACCTGCAAACAATTAAGTGTAAACAATTCAATTATTGCATTTCAAATGCAAATAGGTTACAATAAAACAGTTTTATAGCTCTTATGTAAATTTAAAGTAAGTTGACTAATGTCTGCAGTTTAAATTACATTTACGTGTACTTTAAGTTAAATACGAGTTTAGATTATTTGCCACACCAACCACGTAACATAATGTTAAATTAAGTGACAAGTCAATATTTAACAATTGTCTTCTCAATGTTGAGGTTAAATAAGTCACACGGTTTTTTTTCTTATGTCTATTAACTGACGTAGTTAACTTAGTAAGAATGCAGTCAGTTGAGTCATTTCATCATAGCCTTGAGAGTCATTCACAAACGGAACTAACAGCTGTGGAAATTTTTGCAAACATAAATGTTGGGGATTTTTTATTGGCGCTTTAATGTATTCGACGAAATGGCAACAACAAAAATATTCACCTGGCTTAGTTTTAAGTTGATCTTCTTAAGATGTTTTCTGTTTATGGAAAAAAAAATGTTTTCATGTGGACAAGAAATAAAATAGAATCAGTCTAAAAATAAAACTAAATGAATATTATGGGCATTGTCGCTGCCCTTATCCATTGACATCGTCAGGTATATTCATTATCATTGCGATCATTAATTTCTATTGTCTAATGTTGCTATTTCGGGCGTTTTTGTTATTAACAACATTCTGATAAGATAGAGCTATCTGAAGGGGAAGACACTCGTTAGATGGTTTGCACGCGCCGCATTCGGTCAGTGTTCTGTTCGTTGTCCATTCGACCACATCGACTTGTTGTGCTTCTTATACTAGCGAATGTTACGTAAAAACTACAAGGAAGTCGTAAAACCGCAGGTAAATAAGCTATTTAAACTGTAATGAATATGGGTAATCGCGAAAACCTAAGATGATTTGAGACTTTTACTTACTTGTACTGTCTAAGTAAACATGGCCAATGTCGTTGAGATAACACTCAAGCTGTTACAACATTTTTGTTTCTGACTCTATTGCCACTTTTGTGAATGCGTTGAAAACACCTGAGAATTGCACTGAAAATACAACAAAAGCACAAAGTCTCAATCGTTATGAATTAGAAAGCCCTTAAATAATTCATTTACAATGTTGTTTCTCGCCCATAAAATGTTTCAATTGGATAATAAACAACGTCTGTGTTTCTTACATTGTACAAACATACAATGAACATCTAAGACATTTTTTATAAGAATGTGGCTACTTAATTGCATTTGTTTATCAATTTCGAAACATATTTATTGTTTGGTAAACAAATTATTAAATTAGCCTCGAATTATATGTTTAAGAAGTCATCAAGATTTTAGTCTAAGAATGTATCGGTTTAAATTCTCCCAGTTTGAACTCTAACTTCAGTGGGTTCATTGTATTTTGATAATTTTTGTCTCATCCTTTAGCGTTTGAATTTATTGAACTTACTCTTGACCTTCTTAAGAATGCTTGAAAATTAATTCAAAATTGTGTGTAGAACGACTTTACTCCACTTTTACCCACCTACGAACTAAATTTAGAATCGCCACGTTTCCCATTATGTTTTAGCTGTGCGATATGTGTGAAGCGCGAGAAGGGGGGGGGGGGGGCTAGTGGAAAATTTGGCGCACGACCTACCCAACATTGGAGTGTCTCGCATATTTTGGCACATCCGTTAAATAAATGAACAGCTTTACGATTCATTCGGCTTTTGTCTTCACTTATTCGGCCAGTTTCTTATATGTAACAATATGGAAGCAGGGCAAGGACTCTTCTCATTCAGCTGGCGACAAATACACATTTATTCTCTTTAGTTATTACTCATTATGTCAAAATTCGCATACTTTTTTCGGCATTTTACGCATTTTCTATTAAACTGATGTTCGAAAAGAGAAGAAAAATATTTACTGGGTTTCCTGTCTATCTCAAAAGCCTTTAAGTTTACGATTATGTTTGTTTTATTTCTTGATACATTTCCTCAGTGCTAAACCGTTTCGTTTTTTATCCAATGGTTCTCGATTCTTTATCAGTGAATCATTTTTTATTGCAGCTAAAACTCGCTTAAATTTCACAACAATTCGCAATAATTGGTTTTGGCTTATGTTTCTTTGCGTGCCCATTAGAAGTGGGCGGTGTTCTTTGAAGCTCTCCTAACCTGTGGTGAATTCTCTGAACGGCGTGGCGTCGGGGCGTTTGTCAAATTGGCTCGGATTCAGTGTTTGCCTTGATATTACCAAACAATAGCAATTAATTCAATTGTTGCATCTATTTGTATTCCACTTACGTGGCCTGTTTAAACACTTTATGGCAGAAACCGCGACACAGAAGCGCTCTAATCGTATGTGTAATTTAAAAAAAAATGTACTTCCGCACCCAACAAGTGCAATTGTCACCCAACTATACTTACTCACGGTTCTGTGGCGACGCCGCCACGTGTTCAGAATTCGATGAATAAACTATAATTTAATTACTCATCCGAATATCCGTCTAATCCTGTCCACTTGTGACGCTTCCAAGGTTTGCCAGCCTCGCAAGGAAATTCCAAAACATTCGGTCGTGGTATGCACCTAAAAATATAATTGGCGCCAATTTTCTTTCTATATTTTGTATCGAGGTTACTTTATCCCATACTGTGGTTGCCATGCCTTCCCCGCTTCCGGACGGTGTGGGTGATGACTCGCTATGCTTGGATATATTTGGCTCCACTCGCCAGTCGCCACTGTTTGTTTGGGAATCCTCAGACACGCACACTTAAAATAACATCGCATCTCAATTCTCGTTCATTCTGCTATTTCCTTTCGCGATGCTGCTGAGAATAGTCATCTTGTTTTGGAAGAAAGTCAGCGGTGGGTGCGGGGAAATCTACCAAATTACGAGCATAAACAGTTGAAAATGCGAAATTGCAAGCGAGCCGAATGTTTGTAAATTTTCGTTATTGGAATTCCGATGGGCGAAGGAATTTGTAGTAAAGAGCAGCCGCTTTGTGAGGAAATAATGAATGGAATTGATATTAATTGAAGTCTGTCTTGAATAAAATATTCTCCTTTCAATCAGAGGGCGGTTCAAGGTGATTTTATATCCGGATTCCGGAAGAATTCCGTTCTGTTTTTGATCACCTTCATTTCGCAGGTTGCAACTTCACGTCAATCTTAAATTGAGTCATAATTACCGCATTTACGTGTTTTGATTAACTGATAGTGTCTATAACCGTGAATGAAATGCAAATTTGTTGTATTACCTATTGTTGTGCAATCAGATAAATTAGCACCTGGAACGCAATTATGTGCAGAAATGTTTGGCAGCACTTACAAAACAATCGCCAATTTCTCACCTCAATCCCAAACAAATTGGCCGAACTCCAAACAAACAGTCTGTTTGTGTATCCCACATATCCCACATATCCCACAGTGAATTCAATTAGTTTTGCGATTTTCATCGATACCGCCAAATATATTTTTTCTCCAAAAATGTTTGTTTTTGTTATGGTCGATAAATTACTTGAACGGCTGATCGCACGGACAGTTTAATGCCGCAAGCCGCAATTGATAAGATTGTTTATCTCTGGCTCTTGTGGGTTATCATCTGGCGGATTTTTTTTTGGCAAATAACAAGGAAAATGTTTACACATTGAAATTGCAATTTTTATCGGCCGCATATTGAAGTCTCAGCGTTTGCAAGTATGCCTGAGATCAATCTGCGCATCTTTGGGTCTTTGTTCTTGATGAGATTTAGCGAAAGTCAGTGGCATCATGCCAGACACTTTACACATGAATAGCATTGATTTGGATCTTAATTTATTTTTAGCAATATTTGTATTTTCGTTGGATTATTTTAGGAGAAATCTTGAAGATTATGCATCGGAAGATTGACAATTGACGTAAACACGTGTTTAAAAGACTTGACTTTAAAAACTAATTTGAATTTGTTTCTTATTGTTGCAGCCCAATTTGGAGACATCAATTTTATGTCCAGCAAAAAGAGGAAGAGGAAGAAGAAGCGCCGGAAGAAACGGAAGTTCTACGTCATCATCCCTATCACAAACACCAGTCATCTAAGGAAAGATTGAACCACCACACAATAAGCGAGATATTTTTTTATTAATTATATTGATAATTAAAAAGGAGTACCGCAAGGGAATAATTCAGCACTTCACACCCCCCAGTGATATAAAAAGCCGCGAATTATTGATATTTATTCTTCAAATTGAAGACGTCTTGTGATTTTGTTTTATTATTTATAATTTTGATTGAATCCAACCAAAGAGGAGAGTAGTGCCGGTGGAACTGCCCGACCTGCGTCATTCGTTCAATCAAATCGACAATTTTGTTGCAACAAGATTTAGCCATCTCTGCTTGATTTCGGTAACAAGGGAATGGTTTTACTGTTGGTCGACTGGGGCATGGGAGATTCTGACTTAATACAAACGCACGCTCGACATGAATACCAAGAGTTAGCTGCTTGCACTCATGCTGCCTGTCTGTCCACAAACAACACACAACCACTCGACACGACCCCAAATGGAATTCAGCAACCAGCACATGAGCAAAATCAAATTGAACATCAGCCACAACACCAAAAGTCGCTGTCCATTGCACAAGCCCAGCAGCAGCAGCAGCACATTGACGTCGCTCCAGTAGCCGCCAAGTGTACGCCGCCGCCCCTACGCGAGCTGAACCAACGACAGCTGAGCGGTGACTACAGCCAAACGCGAAATGCCATTGAACTGATCAAAGCGCGACAAATACGACGAGCGTCAGTCACAAACAATGCCAATGGTGCCACACCGACAGTGGACGGCGACGGGGTTGTGGGAGTGTACGCGGATGGATTGCATCAGCTGCCACAGGACAATGGCGCCACTGCGTCTGCTCGATTGGATTATTGTGATGATGAGATTTCACTGCATCCACTCAGTAATCAGGTGAGTTTTCTGGGCGCTGCCTTCGCTCAATTTTAATCGATTTGATTTAATGCTTCTGACTGACAATTTATGTTTTTGGTTGTCGCCTCTTTCTTAGGTTGGTGGCCACACGCGACTTTTGCTGCTCAACCAGTCCACCGTTATCAAACCGCTGAACTTGCGTGAGCTAGACTTTTATCAGAACATTCCGCAAGACATCCAGCTGTTTGTGCCCAAGTACAAGGGCGTCATGCAGGCCACCACAATGGGCGGCATGAAGCTGGACAAGCGCTACTCGCCCAGCTTTCGCGACGATCCCAGCCGCAAGACGGGCGCCGCCAAACGGAAGCGTGATGATGTTTTACGGTTCGTCCCACTACCATTCGATATTGTCTTAGCCTTACATAATTACTACTTACTTAATTAACTATATTGTGTGCCTATAATTATGATCGCAGCATATTTTTAACAAATTAATTCTCAAGCATATCTTAATATGTTGTTGGTTCTCTCTTATTTTTCATGTTATTCCTCTCTCCACAGATTGATTGTTTGTTTGAAGAGCAAATAATTGCCATAATTGCATTGAATTTGATGAAAAATAATGAAAAGAACAATCGAAAATATAGCGCCAAACAAAAAAAAATTTAACTAGTTTGTTTTTTTACCAATAGTTTTATGTTGTTGTTCTTCTTTTTTGTTGTTGTTGTTGTTGTCTAAAGAAAAGCACAATTTCCAACAGTCTTATTTCATTGACAATCTTTGTATTAATCGGCTGTTTTTGTTTTCTTCTCTTTTGCAGGATGAAAGTACATAGGAATGGAAATGCGGCCGATGTTATTAAAAGTATTTCTCAATTAGACAACTCTAATAAACAATGTTAGTATCGATGTCGATTTGGTGTGAGATTCTTAATGAAAAGTAACCAATTAGCGCGCGCGCAAGCCTAAGACGCGCTTTTGTGCCTCATGCAAATCGCAAATCGCAAATTTCTCTCTATCTCTCTCATAATGCAAAACTCTCCAACGTTCATGCATTGCTCAAGTAAATTAGAAAACATTTAACAATTAGAACGAATCAAATTGTTTTGCACTTCTCATCGACTTCTTCAGCTTCAAGTCAAACATGTGTAGTTGCTTCTTCAGCCGCCACGCGACCTTCAGATTATTTTATTTAATTTTTGACATTTTTTATTTTGTACTTTTGAAACATGTTATTTTTTGTTAGAATTTTTTGGTTTTGTTGTTTCTGTTGGTGTGACATTTTATGTTGTATATTTTTTCATTCTGTTCATTCTGCTAGCTGACTCCAGAGTGTGTGGCTGAATTCGTTCAAGATTATTTCATCACAAACAGTCTAGAACTTTTTTCATTGTATTTTTTATTTTTATTTTGCTGTCTTGTTTGCATTGTGATCCGTTATGATTTTTTCTTTAATGTGCAATGGCTAGTTTGCATTTATCATGGCCTGTCAGTTGTGTATTGATTTTCATGTTATTGATGAACGTTACATAATCCAGCCTTTTATGTATTGACCGATTGTTCATCGCGATTTTCAATCATTTTTTAAAAAATAAAAATTGTGGCTAAAAAATTTGTATTTGCATTTATTGTATTAAAAAGTCAAAAATCGGCAGCATTCATGAACACACAAATCTGTGAAATTAATCATTCTTGAGAATAAGTTAAATTGATGGCTACCAATTCAGTTTGTTTAAAGAACAAAATTCAACATCTTCAAGTTTCGTCGATAATTGAAAATTAATATTCAAAGACGTTTGGGTCATTTGTTTGTGAATCGTCATACACATGCAATCGTCATTAAAATCGACGTGAAAAGTGGGCTGAATTCATTCGTACGTCATGCAGACTGTCACACTGACCCATAATAACATGAAAATTCATTAATTTCATGTGTTTGTTTACCCATTATTCGGCATTTACACTTGTACGATATCGTTATTCTCTACGAATCAGGGAAAAGAACTCGTTTCGCCCTGCCCCTTCTCAGTGACTTGTTATGTCTAAAAATAGGAATTTGACCAGCTAAGATCATTTAAATTTTAAATAGATCTGTTGAAAGACAAGGACCCTTAAAACAATCCCCCAGCATACGGTCATTATGGCAATCATTTGACTCGAAAACCTGAAGCTGATGGCATTTGTGCGTGGGGACATACCGCAAATCCCCAAATAGCACTTCTGCTATAGCTTTGTGTTGTAGTAGAATGGACGACATGATTAATGCAAATGGTGGATTGATTGGATATTCACCTGCATTAGTAAGGATGTCCAAAGGAATTGAGATGGGCCAAAGGAGCTGTGAGCTGCGTTGATTATCCTGTTGTCTGTACATTTTCAACGTCTGCATTAGGTTGTCTTCTGTCTGTCGCCTTCACTTCCCAGCTACAGTACGAAGACGTCACGATATTTCCCGCTAAATGGAGCCGGGCGAACCATCCAGCTTCCTCTCTTTTGACGGCGGCCTCAAAAACTTTTCCGTTTATGTTGTTCTTTTTCTTTTTGTTTCACCGTTTTCTTGTTTTCGTTGTGGGGCGGGCAATTGTTTTGTTGTTATAAACTAAGATTAGCATATAAATTGAATTGGTCAAAGTGGCGACACACAGGCACAGAAGCGCTACCATAGGACATCTCATCAGTCATCATCATCGCATCCACATTATATCATCACGTTCACCACAAACAAGCGCGATTGAATTAACAGAGCCACCGTCACTGACAGCGGGACGAGGTGTACACGCCAAGATAGCTGCCAATAATGTTGTCTGTTTTTTTCAGTCGCCTTCAACTTGATCTAAATGAGCAAACGATTTTATTTGATTGTGACTTTTTCCTATTCTCGTTCTCAATTGATTACAGACTTTCTGATGCTCGAGAACATCACGTCGCACTACCGCCAGCCGTGCATTCTTGACCTGAAGATGGGCACACGTCAGCATGGCGATGACGCAACAGCCGAGAAGCGCACCAAACAGATGGCCAAATGTGCGGCCAGCACATCAGCGTCGCTGGGTGTGCGCCTGTGCGGCATGCAAGTGTACCAGGCCAATGTCGATCACTACATGAAGCGCGACAAGTATTGGGGCCGTGAGCTGAATGAGCAGGGCTTCAAGAGTGCATTGCAGAATTTCTTTCACAACGGCTACAATCTGCGCACCGGCATCATCCATAAGGTGTGCAGTCGTCTGGACCATCTCCGGCGGGTCATCGAGAAGCAGTCGAGCTATCGCTTCTACTCATGGTGGGTATTTGATTGCGTGCAAATATTTATTTTTATGTGCCTGATGTTTACCGACAGTATTGTCTGAACTCTGAATGGCGTTGGGGGAAAAATACACCACAGCCCACGATCACCGTTATTTTTAGAACTGAACGGAAACATATCAACAAAAACATAAAGTAGAAACAAATGTCCAAAACTTCCATTCCATTTTAATAACAATACGGGAGTGTCTTTAATCTCCACGCTGAAAAGAAAAAACAGCGTCAATTCTATATTCAGACTTATGTGATTAATTTATGGCTCATTTTGCAGCTCCCTTTTGATTGTGTACGAGGGATATGAAGACCTCGCCGCTGTCCATCCAATGGATGACGACGCCGACGACGATGACTATTTTCTGTCGGATGAGCATCACGATCACCGTGATGATGAAGACGACGATGACGTCGTCGTGCCATTGAACGTCGATGACGATGTTGACGCAAACACTGACGATGATATTGGCGATTTGCCGTCACAGCCAATCAATTCAAAGATCACCACCACCACAGCCACAACGTCTAATAAACGCCGCAGTGGCTGTTGCTATGACGCAGACGCTTCGAACGACTCGTCCGAATTGAATTTGTCTATGCACGGCGGTGACGACGACGACAACGACACTGATCGCACCAAAAACGAGATCGTTGATTCCCACCGACGCGGCTACGGCGAGGCAGTTGCACGCGGCAAAAAGTCCCGCTCCGAATTCATACCGATATTCGAAGACACCGTCTACCTGGACAGCGTAGACATTGAGAATGCCCAGCAATCGGCCACAGCTACGCCGCCCCATGTGCCAAGCATCAGCACCTCCAGTCCGCTGTCCGGCGACTCGTGGATGAACTACAGCAGCAGCAACAGCAGCAGCGAACACGATCGCAGCTACTCGACCAGTTCATCGTCCGAGGAGACGGCCAACACAACGGCGTCACCGACGTCGACAAAGAAAACATTCGGTCTCGGCATTGAGAATTTGTGTCTCAGCGAGCAGCCACAGCAGCTGAAGCGTCAGCGACAGCACAGCAGTACGGAGAGCAAGAAATCGAAGAAGAAATCGTCGCTGGAGAAGAAGCAGCGCAACAACAGCGTCATATCGACGGCATCATCACTGCCCAGTTCGGCGCAGGTGGATGTTCGTATCATTGACTTTGCACACACCACGTTTGTGCACAAAAGTAACGCCGGATCGTTGGCTGCCTGCGGTAAAGTACCACCGATTCATCATCAGGGTCCCGATGGTGGATTCCTGCGAGGAGTTGACAGCCTTAATCGGCTGTTGACTGAGATTCTAAGTGAGAAATGTTAGGACGCTGCGCCCTATCTGAGGGATTTGGGGCACAGTCTCTTCGTTCTCAAGGCGAGAAAGTCTACATTCATTTGGGATTATAACGCTTCGCCGCAATTTTATTGTTTTTCGACAAAGCAATGAACCAGTGGTATTGCGAGTGCTTCTTAAGAAATCACACTTTCAATTTTAAATGGATGTTTAAGATTTGTTTTAATTGTTTTTTTTTAACTTCCAACAATGTAGAACTGTTGTTTGAATAGGGATGGATCACTATATATAAAATGAGCGGCGTGAATTTATAGTTCTTGTGATATTTGTCTCTAATGTTATAATTTAATTGAAAATATACAACATAAATCTTAAAGAAAAATGAAAACACAACAAAAAAAAAGAAAAGAAGAAGTAAATGTTAGCATGTAATTTCATTAAACAGAAGCTACAAGTAATTTTAATTTAATGAAACCAAACCGAAAGAAGTATTTTCCCCATTGTAATTAACAAAAAAATGCAGAAATAGTTTCAATTTTTTATGGTTGCGCGTGTGTGTTTTGTGAAAAAAGGAGATGCTGCAGCGGCGTAGCCTTCTGCTGCAATGACTGTGCCAGTCTGTGCAGGTGACCACCTGCATTAAGATTAAGTGTCATAATTATAGTTGTAATTATTGAATTTATCCTGATATTGACGGTAAAAATATTGTTTTTAGCCTACACGAATAACTTTAATAAATTATTTTATAATTTTTTTTTTGTTGTAATTGTTCACAATTTTCGCTCATTTTTTCGTTATTTTTAAGGTTAATTACAAATTCAAGAATGTATTTGATACGTTTTTCTAGACGATCTGAAGCGTCTTAACGTCCACTGGTGTCAATGATATTTGTATAAGTGAATTTCGTGATCATCTCTCCAGTTGTCTCAGAAAGTCCTCGAAGCGGCCATACATTTCTCTCTTTCTGTAAATTATGCGATGTAATCTGTATCAGTAGTTTTGTTTTATGGCTGTTTAGAAGGACTGAGACTTTGCTGAAGATGCTGGAGGTTTTGGCGACTAAGTATTTTTATTCCAAGTACAAACAAATGTATATTTCTTCAAACGTTAAATTAAACAAAAACAAAAAAAAAACACTTTCTTAATTATTTTTTCTGCTCCCAAAATTCCTTGTCCCCATTTCCAAGACTTTTAACTTTTCTTCTGCTCTTGATAAATCGTTTAATGTAGAATTAGCAATACCACTTTGTTTATTTTGTTAATAATTTTAAATGTAAGAATTAAAGATATGTATGATAATAGAACAACAAATAAAAATATATTTATTAAAAATTGAATCAAAAAGTGTTTATAAGCTTGTTGTAAAACAATCATGCCAACTTCTGGCTTTATTTGGATTATTTTTATCATTTATAACAATTTTTTATAAACAAAAATCATTTATAAATATTTTAAGACAGACGTCTTAACGACAAATTTTGAGTACTCAATCATTATAAAGATTAAAGTTTTATTTACGGTGTTGGGGATACATTTGTGAAGAACCGAAAGCTGGACCTGGTGGACAAGTTGCAGGAAGTTGACAAACTGGAACACCAGGCGGACAAGTTGGCATTGGGCAGACTTGCGGAGCATTCGGATTGTAATTTGGGAAATGATCCTCTCGACCAACGTACTCAATTGTAACGGCTCCATCTACTTTAATAAATTTAATGTTTGCCGGCGCCAGAACATGTTGGTAGTACGCAAAGAAAATTCCATTAATGAAAATCTGCAAAAGAAAATTGATCAGTTTATTGCAGTCCAGGGAAATTTGCTCCAAAAGACTTACCACAAATCGACTAGGTTCCACTAGTAATAGAATTTCAAAGGGTTGATTCACAGCAATGGGACAGCCACCAGCAGACTCTCCAGCTCCCCAATTCTTTGCCACTTTGTGGTTTCTCACAATTTTATTTTCCTTAGGACGAACACTTATATGCAGCGAACGGTCGTCACTCATCTTTCCATCCTTTCCATCCGCCAAATTCATTTTGAAACTAATTTAAAATTGGAGTTTAAGTTTAAGATTTTTGATAAGGAAGTTTTCAATTTAATTACGGCTCAGTGGATGTCATTGTTCCCTTTACTCTCAAAAAACCATCCGGCAATCCACTCGGAATATGACCAATGAACGGAATTTTCTAAATCAAACAATTAAGTTAGGTGCTAGAAAATAAAATATTTTTCAATTTTGGCTTACAGGATTTTTAACGGGAACATTCTTTAAAATCGGAGAACTGGAAGGACTAAGCGTCTCTCGGCTTATGCTTTCAATCTTAACAGCACCTTCTATATTGACAAATTGAATGGCTCCTGGCGCCAGAACGTGATTGTAGTTGGCGAAGAAGTTCCCATTGACAAATATCTAAGCAATAAAAAAATTAATTATAACTGGATTGTCAGGAAATGTTCTTTTGTTAAAATCTAACCACAAATCGATCCTTTTCGACTAAAATACGAATTATAAATGGTTGATTTAATTTAATTGGACAACCACCAATAAACTCTTCGGTTCCCCATTTATTGTTGATCCTGTGATTTCGTACAATTTTGTTATCCTTTGGGCGAACACTTAGATGCAAAGCCCGATCATCACTCAATTTCCCATTGAGACCATACGCAAAATTAATTCTAAAACTGAATTTCAACGTTTTTTAATTTTTTTTTAAAATTGCATGTGAATATGTTATTTACTTACGATTCATTGGAGGTTATCGTTCCGTTTACAATTAAGGCACTTTCTGCTAATCCTCCTTCAATTTGACGGGTAATTGGAATTTTCTGCAAATATAATAGTTTAATGAATAAATATAATTTACTAATTTATATTTATAACAGCTCTAAGAGCTGACTTACCGGATTTCTTTCCAGTAACAACATTTTGCACGCACTTTTCAAGCTTTCTCTGATCGAACTGACGCACAAAAACTTCAGCCCGCCACTTAAATGGTGAAATGTTGCTTTACTAATTATTAGTCATTCAATTTTACGAATTAATTTTACTTCTATCGAAAATTTATCTTATCAATGCTGCACCCAAAATAGATTGTGACGATTCAAACTTGTTTACCTATATCTTGTTGATACAATTGCATTAAGCTTATATATTTCTCCCATTTAATTTATTACTTTTAATTAATGTTTAATTTTTATAAACAAGCCCAATATTTTATTGTTATTAGGTAAATCATAAATCATTAATAACGTCGGTTATTTTGTTAATTTTTTGTCAAGAAAACATTTTTATTAATTTCTACAAATCTAAGACAACAACCGGTGTCAGCTGATGGTTCTTGTCTTTGCTTTGATTCAAGCAACAATTTTCTAATAAATTAGAATTTCATGGAAATGTAATTATTCCTAACGCTACTAAAATCAATAAGAATTCCTTATAATAATAATAATAATTAAAAATAGGTAAACTTATACAAGGAACATTCATCAATTGTTCCAACGAAAAAAGCTTAACAAGAAGGCCTATTCACGCTTCTGGGGGTTTCCAAACAGTAAAACAGATAAGATTACAAAGCCTGTTATCAAGTATCTAGAATAATGGTATAATTAATATGCGAGATTGTGTCGCTTTATACAAAAAAAAAATTAAATAAAAATGTCAAACAAATTTATCATAGAACATCCCACGATCTACCTGAAACGTTCTGGAAATCTCGACAGAAACTCATTCATTATACCATTTCCTATATGCATAAAAAATGATGTCAAAATTTCAAGTTTTATGTGTTTCCATTAAATGAAAGAAACTAAAATTGATTGCGTCATCTTGATAAAGCGTCTCAGCATAGTTGTAGAGTTTGGTCATTCGACCAGCAGATGACGTGGACGATTTTAATAGTTTAAATTGCTTGATGGCCAATTGGAAAATCGGAAAAGCTGGTTTGTTGACGACTTTCCTGAATTTATCCAGTGCACCCACCAAATTTCAAGAAACTAACGTATTTTCCGAAACACTTTAAATGAAAAGTCAGATGAAAATTTACCTTTTAAGGCTTTCTTTTAGAAATTTTTATTGAAATTGATTTTTACAGGTTTTTTTTTGGTTTGTTTTTAGCAACTTTACGGTTTTCTCTTATATTTTGATGTTTTTTTTTTTTATATTTTTTTTTGAATTTTTAGTGTAATTCCTTACTCGTTAAAAGAAAAGTCTGCTTGGGTGTGTTTTTTTTGTTGTTGTTGTTTTATCTGATTTGTTTGTTAATTGTTGTTGTGTATGCATGTGAGAAAAAATGTATAAGTTTAATGTATATTTTATTAAATAGCGCGCGCGCTCAAACGTGAAACGTCAACGCCAACAAAAAGGCAAAATTTAAAATGTAAAAACACAAATGACATAAACATAATATTACATATTTAATATAATGAATATTGTATGTATTTAAATCACGTGAGCTTAGAGTAATTAAAGTATTTTCGCGCGATTACATGTAATGAGGTTTTCCTTGTTTATCATATTGCCTATACATTAGAGTAGTTTGTTTGTTTGTTTGTTTGTCATCGAGTTACAAGAAAACATTATTGATTGGTAAAGTTTAAAAATAAGAAATAAAAAAAAACATCTCACGACAAAATCCAACACGAAATGGTTAAGAAAAAAAAAAATTAAGATGAAAACAATATGCTTAACATATAAAAATCGATTACAGTTATTATGTACACTTAGTGGCTTAACAATCTCTAAAAAATATAATTATTTAATTATACGGTAATTAAATATATAGAATTTCATCGTGTGGTATATAACTAATTTATTGTATAACAGTTATGTGGTAGCGTAGGACTACACATTCAATAAAGTGTAACGATTTGTTATTTGAACTCAGTTAAAAAGTAGAAACGAGACTTAAGAAGGGGGGAAGGGGGGGAGGAAGTTGATAATAATATTACGTGAATACAAGAAATGTCATAACAGTGGGTCAGTAGTCACATTATGGCCTTGAAAGAATCTCACTTAACGAATCAGACTATCGCAAATTGACGGCATCGCCGATGACCGTGAACCTTTGCCCCCATATCCAAGCCACATGCATTGATTGCAGCGGCTGCAATTTTGAGTCGCGTTTGCGTCCGCCACCGGCCAGCCTCGACTCACTGTGAACGCAGCCTCAATGCCAGGATTGATGAGCATTGAGCGGCGAGCGACGATGGCAAAACACCATCCGAAACAAGATTTACAGTGACTCGAGGCTCGGCGGTGTGCGAACGCGCTCATGTGTTGATATGAAGGTGGTTGAGACGGAGTGAAGTGTTTTTTATGCTATTCAAAAGATAGACAGAAATTGTACGAAATTAAGAAACAACAGTATTTCGGACAGCAAATGTCAATGTCAACTTAATTGGTATTATCGGTTTTTCTGTGTTTTATGTGATTTGTGTGCAACGGGCGGACACACGATACAGCGGCAGGAAGCGGCGGCCAGAGCAGTGCCGTCGACAAAGAGGACGCGCGCATTCCTATCTGGCACCACCGCCGCCGCCGCCCTTTTTGTTGTTAGTCTCGATGAGATGAGCGCCACCCATGCGACCGCTGCCGTGGTGATGGTGATTGTGGTGGTCGAGCAGCAGGGACGATGGCGACGATTGGGACGAGTTGGACGTCGACGACGATTGCGATGACGTGGACGATGTCGAGTTGCAGTTGGATTGACCGCCGCCACCGTTCGGCACGAGCTTTTTCCGTTTCGTTCGCTTCGAGCCCATCTGCTTGGACGCACCATTGAGGAATGTGCCATCCTCCTTGTCATACCCGCTGTTGTTGGTGGTGCTGGACGAGGACTGTTGGGCCGTTGTCGTCGTCGTCGTCGTCGCCGAATTCACGCTGTTGCCATTCGTGGACAGTGCCGTCGTGTGATCGCCGTAGGTACTGTTGGCGTACACATTGCCAATGCTACGTCGATTCATCTTGTTCTTGCGCAGATTCATTTGGGGAGGTTGCTGTGGCTGTTGTTGGTGCTGCGATATTGCCGTTGTCGGCGCGCTGTGGTGCGGTGGCGGTGGTGGTGGCATTTGTTCGCGTGCCGGTGACGCCCGCTTGTCGCGATGATCGTCGCGCAGCGGCTGCGTCTGTGTATGTGAATTCACATAAACGACCGGAGTTTGCTGGTGCTGCATCTCAACGTTGCGAGCATTTTGGATAGCTACCTGGTGGCGTTGTTGTTCATCAGTCTGTTGGTTCTGTTGAGTTTGGTGTGGCTGCTGCTGTTGGTGAGGCAAATACACACTTCGTCGCATCGGTGCAAGGCGCATCTGCGAGGATTGCTTCAGTTTGTTGTTGTTGTGGTGGTGGTGGTGGTGCTGCTGTTGCGGCGGCGGTTGCTGCTGCTGCTGTTGTTGTTGCTGCGGCTGCTGCTGCTGCTGAGGCTGTTGTGCAAACTGCGAATCGTTCTCGTCATTGTCTGACGTGTCAGACACCGACGTCTCTGACGCTTCATTGCTTGTACTCTCTTGTAAGTTATCGCCGTAGGCAGGCGCCAGTTGGGCCTCGCGCGACAGACGCTGTGCTTCGCGCGCTGCCTGTTGTGCCGCTATTCGACCTTCGAATGTCTCTCGCACCCACTTCCTGTATTCTATCACTTCATCCGTTATGCGAATTATCCGTCCCAATATGCTGTGCTGCGTGCAATCATTGATGGAGCCATTTTTCGGCGAAACTCCCTGACTCAGCACACTGTAAGCATACTCGAATGCCCGTTTCACCTGCAACGCGCCGTACGACGAACGGCCAATGTCGTTGCCCTGCGTCAGTGGATCCTCGATGCACAGCATGCTCGGCCGGTGGCCGTCAACCATCTCCTTCTGTAGTTCAGCCTTTGGCAAGTAGCTGCCGCCATTCTTAACGCTGATGCCAGTGTGTACATAGTTGAATTTGCGGCCGTACAACTCCAGGAACTCAAGTAGCAGCACACCCAAATTGACCTTGTCATAATCGAACGGCTGTCGCGGGTGCAGCTGCAGAAAACTAATGCACATCAATATGAGGGAATACGACGAAATGCCACCGGTGAACACTTCATTTAAGTCACGTTGGAGCAAAAACTGCTTCAGCACCAACACCAGCTTGGACAGCACTGGGAATTTGCTGAGAAACGTCTTTATCAGCTCGGCCGACTGCACGCCCGACTGCATGTTGAACGAGATGTCCACCTTGACCTGGCTCTCGCGATCGGTCAGCTTGATGATGGGCACTGACGCCTTGTCCAGCACACGCACTGACATCGGCTCGGCGACGCCTTGTGTCAGCAGTTCAGTCTCCAGTCGGCGCAGCGGCAGTTTCTCCCACTTGCCAATCACAACCAAGTCAATGTCACTCGTGGGCAGGTACAGGCCGGTGCGGAAGCTGCCGAATATCTCCACGTGCGAGTCCGGATACAGTGTCAGCACAACAGATTCGATGCGTGAGACAACCTGCAGGCGGACACTGTGCTCGATGCCGGTCGGTATCATGTGCGAGTAGAACTGGTCGATTTCCGTGTGCAGGCCGGCGATGCCCGGCGCGTACTTGAAGTTGGGTGGCCGCCACGGACAGCCGCCGTATTTGCCGATCAGGCGATTGTACTTTCTGTTCATGTTGTAGGTGCTGGCCTTGTTTTCGTTGATGGTGCCGCCGCCATTGTTGCCGTTGCCGTTACCGCCGACTATGCCGTTGATTTTCCGGCGCGCTGGATTGCAATAGGTCCGATCGTTTGTTCCGTTTGTGGCAATTTGCTCGTTTCGATCAATGTCCTGCAAATTGAGAAGGAGGTAAGGAAAGTTATTTAGAAAAACTGTTGTTGATGTCAAAGATGCCAACAAAAATAACAACGCAATTGTGTGTGGAGCACCATGTTGACAATGCTGGCCAATCTCAGTCTCACACGCGCTACAATTAAAAAGTTAGTGAGCGCAAACATCAAGGTAAGAAAGAGGTTAAGGTCACACCAAACTGCGTTGCATTTTTAGCCTTATCTTGGATTCGGCTGGCAAGCGGGCCCAACTTACATTTGATTGTTGATGATTGCTTTTGTCCATGTCGACCCTGGAGTCCCAAATCGCCATCCACATGCGCTTGGCCGGACCGTCTTGCTCGTCCTGGTACCAAGCAACAGCCGGATCCATCTAAAGCCGTTCTAGATATCTCTGTGGCAACCGACTAAATGGTGGTTGGTGTGTGGCGGCCAACGTCGAAGAAGGATTTTTGCACAAGAAGTTCGCGCGAATCGCTTTTGCGCGACACCACAAGTTAAAAACACGCAAATCTTATCTTGTTTAATTATATTCGCAACACTTTTACTGAAAAACTCGCCGTTTCCTTCTTCAGCTATAACTTAACCTTATTATTTAAATTGGAATGAAGGCGCCACGAAGCTTTGATGTTCGCTACCTCTTAACTGTATGCACTTAATTGCTTCTAATCAGGTAATTTTGCGAACGGTATTGTTTAAATGAAAACAATGTTAAATTAAAAGTTAGTTCATTCAATCAAATTAATACATTGGCCATACTTGTTTGACTATTTAGTGTTTCACTATTTCTCTCTTGCAGTTCGGTTCGCGTATGCACACACACGGAACACATGCGCACAATCAGTGCGCGCACACACTCGCAGTGTTCTCCCTGTTTTTTATAGGCACAAATTGCACACACTCGCGCACACAAGCACGTTGTTGAAGGTTTTTCGTCTTTTTTATTCTTATTTTTTTGCTCTGCTTCTTGAATTCGTTCCTCCGTCTTTGCTCGTTTTCCTAAGGATTTCTACTACAATAATGTTGCACGATTACGCCTTTTTCCGCTGCGACTCACCGTTGTCCCTTCCTACCATCCCCCGGTGTCCCTTTACTAATTACGCACAGTTACGCCGTTTGTCACGATGTCTTTGGGTATTCCATGTTGAATTAAATAATTTAAAAAATTTATTTTAAGGTTCGTCGTTTTTTGACAGTTTATCTCGTCGCGTGCGATGTACTGTCGTCTCGCTCCGGCACACTTAAAAAACGTGCCACACTGTCTCGGTCGGTGCTTCTTTGCCTTCTTCTTCTTCTTCTTCTTTTTTTTGCAACTTTTCAGGTTTTCTTCTACTCTTTTTTTCACTGACTTAAAATTCCACGCGATTTGCCGATTTTTTTTTATGGCTATTCCTTCTGGCTATTTTGGCCACACAATCTGTACGAAACGCGTTTCCATGCAGGGCGGCGCGCTTATCACAAATCACGCGCGGTCTCGACCACTTTGGGGTGCACGTTGGATTACACGGGCTGTCTCAATGCGTACAACTCGAATCTGTGTGCACATGAACGTGAAAGACTTTCCGCAGATGAAGAATTTATCAAATAATAGGGTTAGTGCTTACTGCCTAGTTCCTACTATATGAACAGCCTGAAGAACGCACTTTTACTTACACCAACACACATTTCAGCGATTTGTTAAGCTGTCACTGTCAGTGTCATAAATCGCTGCCACTTTTGATATAAATCAAAATTCGAATTTATGGTCATCACAACTATTTGGCGCAATTACTAAAAGTTCCCATTGGATATTGTCTCTTTAATACTGTTCTCCAATTAGATATTCGATTTTAATGATTTTGAAGATCAATAAATTATTACATAATTTTTAATTAAAAACATAATTATATTTTAGTAAATGATAGATAAAAAATTAAAAATGTAAATTTATCAAACACTAAAACAAAACCACTCTTGAATTTAATTTCAACTAATTGTAATTCTAAGAAAGGAAAAAAATGTTCTTAAAATGTTTCTTCGAAAATGTAATAAAAAAAACTTTAATTCTAAGGTTCAATTTGATAAAAAATAACTGCCGCAACTAAAATGAAGTCCAAATTTTCGAAATTCTACATTTTAGTTGTACTAAAATCCACCTCACTCAATTTCCCCTCCACAACTGTCAAACAATAGTATAGAAATTGCGAACTGTCGCCTGGACAAGCATATTCGTCGTACCAAAAAAAGATGTTCTTATCACAACGCGGCATTGATCCGCCAATAAGTGTAGTTTTCTGACTTATATCAGAAAAATTACGCCTCTTTTAATTAGTTTAGTGAATTGTGTGCGAAGAAAAAAGTGTTTAAAAAAAACAGAAACAAATTGACAATGATTCGAACCGGAAGTCTTGCGCCGGCGATTGCAGTTTCCATTGCAGCTAACTGCAAAGCATTGCATAAATAAAGGCGTTACAATTTTTACACCAAATTCAAATTAAATTTCCCATTAATGCCGAATAATTATCTTAAGGAAGGCCACGCCACGGCTTTGACTTTGTGTTTTCCGATTTAGTAGCTTTACCGTAAACAAGCGGCTCGGACGTGTCATGTCCTCTTGTGCGAACTCGTAATTGGCGTGTGTAGTAACTGCACTATTCGACTAAGTAGAGACGGTACCGGTAATTAAATATACATAGAGGAAAAGGAGCGACGCCAATTGTGTCATTTCACGACTAAAAAACTACCGTCGCAAAATAACTGTGAATCAACTATGTGCGTTTTTTTATAATTCAAGGTAAGCTTATTATAATGAACTTGTATTGTGCACAACAATTGAACTGTGGTTAATGTGAAGGGTAAATGCACAAAAGCGGACAGCTTAAGTGAATGGGGGACGGGGATTTTTTTCTGTAAAATCGTTGTAATCACACACGCGAGTTACACATTATGATCGTGACTTGTTGTTTCAACCATCAGGTTTTAAATACTCGACAAGTTCAAGTGCATCTTTTGAGATGCTCCAAACCAATGAAATTGGTGTGAGTTAGCACAAAAAAGCTTCTTGAAAATTAGTGAATAAATTCTCATTCAATTTGTTACAATTATTAAGAAAAACGATTTGAATCTTCGTGGAAAAAAGAATTTTACATTGTACAAATAAATTGTTCTAGAAGGAAGCAATAAAATACGTCGCTCAACTGGTTGTTTAAAGTCCAAGACAACGCAAATAAATCCAAAAAAAAAAAATTACGCATTTAAAAATATAAATTATTGTTGATAAAAAAGATCTGAAATTAAATTGTTGATAAAATAAAAATAGAAAAGAATTGACGTATTAGGACTTAAAGTTCTGATCAGTTCAAAGGTGAAGATTTTAACGTTAGATATCGATAATGCGAAACACCGGCGGCTGATAAGAGCCTTATAATCTGTCACACCTGTCTGCTCGGTAGTGTTAACATATCAAGTGTGTGCGCAAATACTTGAGACTCGAGTGGATAAACTTAACGCACTTAATTAATGAATGCACAAATATAAATTATTGAGCTGCATTTCATTAGATTAGATGCAAATTGACGGTTTAATTAATACCCATTACTTAATTCTATAAGGCGACAGAATTATAAAGATTAAAAGGCGATCCGGCTATAAATGTTTTTTTTTTATTTCTTAAGTATATTTTTTACAACATCTTATTATGATTTTAGCGTCATTACTTAATTGCGGTTATGAAGATGGTAAACTGAATTTTTCGTGTTTAAAACTTAATTGATTTACGAGTTGATATCTTTTACAACTCCGCAAGTTAAAATGTTTTAAGCGCGAAAAGAGCACGTGCCATCGACAACTTTCAAAAATTCTTTCTTATTTCAAGATTGCGGAATATTTTAGTA
>JANSTS010009583.1:0-12923 GCA_026546915.1 Sylvicola fuscatus
TATATAAAAGTTTAAACACCACAACAAAATACTAACGCCAATATTTATTAATATTAGTTTTTTATGTATGTATTTTGAAAACAAAATTTATTGCAGATCGAATACAGAGAATTGGCAAAATTACGTCTTTAAGTTGTTGAGTTAAAATGGATACAACACAAATTTACTCATCATGTACTACAATTGAATATAAAAAGGAAACTGTTACCACTTACAAGAAGCTTATTGCAAGTGAAATCCTCACGCACACAGAAAACAATTATATTATGGCCAAAGTTGTCCACCTCTCCATAGTCCATATATCCAATTCCATAAAGCAATTATTGTTTATTACAAAAGTTTTATACTTTTGCATTGTCCTCGTACATGCTACACGTATTTAAGTGTAAAAATACGATGGGCAGGATACAAGTGAATTCGTATGGTCTGGATTTAGGGATGAGCATATCCCGAGAACGACCTAATTTCGCAACGTTTCGATGCGGCTATAAATTAAAAAACCGCACAACAAAAACAATGCATCAATAATTCTGTACCTTTCCGAAATTTTCAACTTTTATGATAACCGGTGGCGCCAACCTAAGACGTCAGTTCTTCTTATGTACATTTTTGAGTCGTTAGTCTGAGCTTTAATCAGAGAAATTGAAATCAAATTTTCTGCGAAAGTTTGACATTTAAGTTGTTGGTACATGACATAAATTCGAATAAACTTGACTATAATTTCAGATATAATATTGATCTTTAGACAACATATCAAAAGACAACCCCTATACGCTAGTCTAACCATTGGACGAGAGCTGTGCGCAGGTCGTGGCAGCGAAGTGACTTTGAATTTCATTTGACTGATGCTCTGTGAACAGCTTCAACTGAGCCTTTCAATAATAATTTGAAATTAATCGCGTGACCTCAGCAAAATCGAAGGCATTAGTAGCCACATCAGCATCATCTATGAGGCGCGGCTAATGAGAAAAGTTCAAAGCCGGAGTATACTCTTCAATATATAGCATTTAATGGCACGCTGATGGAAGCAGCTCTTCTCGCAGCATAGAGCATATATATGTATGTATTGTGCTGTCGTCACATTGCCGTTGGCTTCAGTTGCCTTCGCTCAAGCCTTCGCACAACGACTGCTGAACCTTCTCAGCCCCCTCACACACCCCCACTGCCCACCACCCCATTTCACAAACATTCAGTATGATTTCATCGCTTCTGTTTGTCTTGTTGCTTCCTTAATTATTTTTGCTGCCCTTCATTGCGCCAACAGCTGCTGCTTGCAATTTGTTGTTTGCTTTATGAAGCTTGCATCTAATGCTAATGACTCGATATCTTAAACATTCAGCACAAACCCGTCCGCACGCAATGCCACCGTTCAACATTCTTTGTGCTTTGCATACAACACTTTTATATTTTACTTAATGCTTTTAATAATTAGAAAGCGGGCCTTGCCTTGTTTTTTTAGTTGTTGAGTTTTTTATTTATTTTTTGCCACTTTTTGGCATTGGGATAGAAGACATTCTGTTTTTTTTTTATCGCAAATTTGCTTTTGTGAAGAGCACCTAAATTTTTATTAAAAGTTTAAGTTTTTAGTGAAAATTTTATAAGAAAACAGAATTACAATAAACAAACGAATCTAAATATTTCAAAGCACAGCTTATGGTCAGGGAAGGTTAGTACAAAAGTTTATGGAGACAACATTTTGAATTTATCAGAAACAAAAAAAACATTCTAACCTATAAGCAAACCATATTTGTGTTAAATAAAAAAGAATATTTGAACAAAATCACAATTAAGGTTTCCCAAACCGACGCGAAAGCGACGTGAATTATTCGCGAGATTCAGAACATGGCGGTTTGTAGGCTTCCTCAAACCAACGCGATTTTTTCGCTGATTTGCAGCGATTTTTAGCAACAATCAAGTTTCGATGGTGTGAAAACAGATGCAAATTCTGAGCGAATTTCGATCGCGAATAATTTGCGTCGGTTTGGGTGAGCTTTTATCATGAAATTCCAAAAGAATCGATTCTCTAAAATATGTTATAATAAGGCACATGTTAGAAATAACAATACGAAAATCAAAAAAAAAAACAATTCATTTGACCTTTATTTTCTTTTTACCTAAGAATGCACAATAAGACCTAAAAGAAAATATTTCTTAAATACGTCTTCCGGTATTTTAACATATCTTTTACGAGACTGTGATGAAATTTCTAAAATTCACACACAAATAAATATAATAAAATCTGAAAATTTGCATTCAAGAGTTAATTTATTGCCCCAACACTTAAAACCAATTAAATTTTATCTAAATTATTTCAATATCAAAATTGAATAACTACCTGAATTAATGGTAATAATTAATTGCATCGAGAGATGATAGTTAAATTATTAATGAGAATGGTGATATAATTTTAATGCGACAAATTTCCAAACAACAAGGTTTCTATAAAATTACTTGCAATAATGGCAATCGCCCACTTTGAGTATTTACCAACTTTCCAAACTAAAAACTTGCAATCATTGGCATTAGAGCACATAAAATTCATAATTATCAGATATCAATAATTGTATGAAAATGGTTTAGAAATTGAAATTTTACCAATTCGCCAACACGGCTACTGCATACGAAATGCGTTGGTAAACGCCTGTAAACATGATGTACTCCCCCTTGCTGCCCAAGTTGCATTCAATTTGGTGCCGCGCTTTAACAAATATTTGCATAAAGACAATTGCCGTGCATTTATCGACGAGCGAATTAATTGCAAAATATACAAGGTGCAAGGGGAGGATGTGGCGTATATGCAATTGATAAAACATTATGGCGGTACGTGGTACGTGCACCATTTGGATACTTGAAGCTCAGTGGCATGGCGGGGCAGCCAATTCAACGCATGACTGATGACGTGCGTCCGCCATAAATGCGTGGGTGATGTTGCCAATGTGTATATGTGAAATGAAAAAGTAATTTGGGTGAGACAATTAAAAATTTAAGCACAATAAACACAAAATGAGACAGACAAACGTTTGGCACACGAACGGACAGGAGGGATGAGATAAAATGCATATTTAAAATTCAAATAAGAAAAACCAACATTTTAATTGGATTTCTGTATGTCAATTCGATTGAAATTTTTAAATAAACCGCAATCAACCAATTATAGGAAATCAAAGCGAATGGCGGTATTGGAACGTGGCGAGCAGAAAGCACAACAACAGAAGAAAAAAAAACGGTTGCCACTCTCGGATTTTCGTCGATTGCCGCCACCCCGTCGAAGGGAAGTGGCGTTGTGGGGGTGTGTGAAAAAATGTCAGTTTTGTTTTGCTTCACACGTTAGAAAATAGTAATACGATGAAATTGGAAAACTTTTAAAAAACCAATGGCGCATTATTTAAGGTCGACACAAACAAAAAAAACGGGGCTATCGCGTCTTTGTTAAGTGCATTTATATTCAACTGCAATACTGTAAGTTCAGTTAACATTTGCAACAGTATACATGTGTGCAATATTTGCACACGCTTGTCATGTAGGCAATTTTCCCTTAAAACGTTTGCTCATACGCCCCAACCACCACCCCGCCCACCCACAACATCTAACAGCCCTTTTGGTCACATTTATATGCACTTGCACACGATACGCAAATTGTTCCAAAATGGAAACGTCCGCTTTTAGTGCGGCGAGTAAATGGATGAGCAAATAAAGAAATGCAATTAAATTATTTACGCATTCAATGAACGTTGTACAAATTTCCATTTAAAATTCAAAACATTTACCGTGAATATATTCTGGTCGTGTACATGTATGATTTAAAGACTATGTTATATGTGGCGCAGTGGCGTCAGGCGTGTAGATTCGCCGAATCAAGTGATCAGGGGCAAATGCACATCATGTAGTCACTCCATCTGGGATACATATCTGAAGCTTGGGCCAGACTGAATGATAGCTTAGCTCTCATTAATACATCAGAGTCACATAGCAATTAGCTGTGACACGGATTCCGTCTTATTCCGTTCGTCCCGGATGATTGCCGGCACAGCAAGTCTTTAGCAGCATTTGTATTCTCGTACATATTACATTGGTAGACTTCTTCTATACGATCGCCCAAAATTGATTTGTTTTGAACTTTGTTTTCAACCCACCCAGAAAGGGTGGAAGCCACCTATACGACGTCTTCACGTTTTGTCAAATGGTCGGATTCTAATCTGTGTAGTGTGTAACGACGACCTATTTAATATTAGTACATCTTCAGATCATGAGCTCACTCTCGTTCCAACATACACTCGGAAAGGTAAATTAGAATTGGAATAAAGGTGAACCTGACGGATGGAAGGGAACACAAAAATCATCTCAACTAAGTGAGGAGTTTTGTATGTAGAGCAACAAAGTTTGTTAACTCGTGAGGAGATACTTAATAATTGAGAAGGGTTGGTGTATTGCCTGTGGTTCATTTGCAAGGCACAGAAATTAGAATAATTAAATTTGGCTTTCGCAAAATTGTTTGATGAGTTGTAATTTGACTTGTTATATTCTAGGGTATTTATGCAAAGTTAAAGATAGCCAAGAACGAGTGGGTTAATATTCGTTTTGTATTTTTTTGCAACAATTTTAAATTAATTGTCTTAAATGTTTAAATGCAATGAGACATAGCTTATAAATTCATTTTGGAATTCTTTTAAGATTCACACCGTTTTTAGGAGCCTTTCATCAAATTTTTTAACTGGAAATCTTTGAATTTACAAATTTTTATGAAAATTAAAATTGCCTTTTCCCGAAACAAAGCAACGAAAGTCCTAAAAGATGACCCCTGATCAGATCTCTGAACACATCAACTCTCAAACTTTCCGATGTCATTCTTCGGACGTTATAATTTTGCAAGATCCTTAATAATCCCTTCTACCAAGAACACTTTTCTTCATTACTTCTACGTCGAATAGTCTCTTTAGCAAGCGTATACGCTCTTCATCCCCTTGTAACAAACTGCCCTTACAGAAATGTTGCGAAACAAAACAGAAAAACTGTTTAAACAGGAGTAATACTAATTAAGCTCAATAATGACTCTAATTTTTCTTTGTTCCTCATCAGCATCTTCTGTTGTCCAAATATATACAATTTTGTTTTTTTTTTTTAGTACTTCTTCTATTTTAGTCGGTTCTAAAGATCTTTTGCTTCACTGTTCGTATTTTTTTCTCGCCACGCATTTCTTTACGCGAACGCTTGTTTTCCCTTTTAGGAATGGCTGGAAATCACTGCAAAAGGCGGACGCGTGGTGCCGACGGCTATGGGGCATTTAATTTTGCGTAATTACTTTAACGAAGGGAACTCTTTCACTTTGGATCTTACAGTCGCCGCTTTTTGTGTGTATAAGTATTTTGTTGGCCACTACTGAGACGTCTTGTTACATATGGAGGAGTGTGAGAAACCGTAGAGACAAGTGCGCCGGAAAAACATGAAGAAATTTTATATATAAACATTAAACAAAGATATCCCAGTGCGAGAGAAAATAATGAGCTTAGTCTGATATGGTGAAAAACTTATTGTTGGAGCTAACGTCATTCCATTTAATTACACCAATTTAACATTTTTAATTTAAAAGTTTGTCTCTCTTAGTCTGTCCAAAATCACTTCAAGTGCTAGGGACTAAAGTAAACTGGTCGCCCCTTTTCGTTGGCATTTGTCCTGACATCTTAATTTTTTTTTTTTTTTTTTTTTTGAAATTCCCCCTTTGTTTTCGACGATTTTCTGTTTGCCTTTAGTTTTATCTAAAACAAAAATAACTGTTGGGGTGAGAGTAATTTTATTGAAATGCATTTTTGGAGTGGGTGGGTGAGGAGGTGATGTTTAGATAGCCACTTTCGCGAACTTTGTAAATTAAGTGGATAATTGTGAAACAGTAACTTTACTGGAGGGGTAGAACAAATTCATATTAAGTGTTGTCAAACAGAATGGGTTAAACACCAAGCGGAGTTCAAATGCATTTCAAGGATAATTACACTTGATTGTAAATAAGATCAAACATATGGTTTCAATTTCCCACAAGTTAAATCACATAAAAAATCCTCATATTTTTGAAACATTTAAGAAATAACACTTTCAACTTTCAAAATTTTAACGTATTCAAAACAAGAGAACAAATAATCATTTTAAGAAAAACCTTTTATTTAATATTACTATGGTACTTGATTTTGCACGAAATCAAGCAATTGTTGAATTGTTTGGCAGCTTTCGAAATGAAACAAACTTTAATAAATAAACAAACTCGTGTTGGTTTTATTTGGGCACTTGAAGCCTAAATGACTGTACAAAATGGGTCGCCCCTTGGCAAGTATCACGTCCTTATACACACATATCAACCCACAGCAGGCGCATTGCATGCGGCATTTATAGGCGCAGAAAACAACCGCCAGGATATAAAGTAATTTAAAGTTTTTAAGTATGCGGAACGATGAAAAATGCAGGTGATGTGGAAATTCAAGAAATGCTGCTATTTCCCAAGCAGCAAATGAGAATATGCCATAGCGTAAACGAGCGAATAAGCATTTTTTTTTTTTGGAGAAGCAGCCGACCTTGCGCGAATATTGCATCGTCTTGTAGCGTCTTGCCGTGTTCCCCAAATGTATACAAATTTTAAGAATTTCGTGAATTTTCTTTATTTTATAGTACAAAGAAGTACGCTGGTACTAGTGGAAAAACGGACTCTGACAGTTGACAGATTCTTAATTGATTTTCTTTGGTGTAAATTTAGTTAACTATATAACATTTCAGGTGCCAATAACACGCTCCACCGTCGTACAAGTATGCCAGGGATATTTTTACCAGCAGTAAATAAATACAAATATGTGAAAAAGCGCTGCGACGACACATACGAGCGAAGAATGAACAGAAATATTTCAATTAAAATAATAAATACACTTGCGAAAATCTGATAGAGGTTCAATGCTGATATGTGCATGATAATCCTCAATCAGAATGTTGTCTCGCTCATAAAACACGCCAAATTTTCATTAACTATATAGGAGAGATGTGAATTTTGGAATTCAAATATAGACAAAGCACTCAGACATTAAATTACATTTTCTAAGTAATAAAACACATGTTTTCAGCCATTCACCGATTTAAACAATTGTGAGCTTCATTTCGACATACTCTATCTCCATCTCAATTATTCAACTTGGGCGGATGCATGCAATAGTTTTGAGAGTATTGATACAAAAGCTTACATACGTATATTCACATGTGGGTACTTTTGGCGTCGCAATAATGGAATAACATATACGTGTAAATATGTATGCACCACTATCGTGCTGCAGTCATTAGGGTTATGTTTGCCACTTTTAAAATTTCAATTAAAGTTCTATTCAGTGCCACGAATGCTTTTAATTAATTAAACCCTTCTCGTATTGACCAAATGCATTAGTTTAATAAAAAAAGAGTTTGTTTTGCTTGAGTTGAGTAATCAATTTAAGTAGTTAAAAAAACATTGAACAATTTGGTTAAACATTTAAATAATTGTTCGCGAAAAACAAGCGAGTAAACGTTTAAATTGCATAAAACGATTAAAAATGCGAGTTGAACAAACAACTCTCGGGACAAATGCGGAGGAAAAAATCCACTCAAACGTTTTTTTTTTAAATCAAATTTTAATTTTTCTAATCCACAAAAAAACACAAGGCAGCTCACACCCACCAAACCGTGAAACCAGCCAGTGTGTATTCACATAAATGTCATGTTATTTCATTCATCGCTCCTCCACAATTCGTGCTCGGTTTTCGCATTCAGTGGTGTTGTTGCTGTCAAGTCCCATGAAACCTTATAAACATTTTCAGCGAAAGTTGATTTTTCCTGCGGGCCCCCGCCAAAGACTTGATGTGTCGGCGGTTGGGTAGAGAAGACATTGTCATATATAGCGCGACACAATCGCACAAGCCAAGACAAAATATAAAAAAGGAACGTGTACACAATAAAAATTATAATTGCAATGCCACAAAATCGTTTGAATCTGAAACAATGAATCGGTGTTTCGTGTGGAGGTTATGGGCATGTGAAACTTGAAAGACATCACTAGGTGGGACCACCCACAGCTTTCGATGTGCAGAGAAATGTTTTAATGGCATATATTTAACATCTTTAATTGTGAATGCAAAGCACCACCTGTTTAAACAGCTCCGCTGAGATTGAAGTCATAATATCCGAAATGCAAACGCACGAAGTTGTGTCATTTGTCTCCCAGGAGCAACATTTCCCTGAAATATAACGAACTTTCTATACACCAATCGTTATTTATGTGCGTGCGGGGTGGTGCGACACAGAGCGACGAAGCGTCTTCAGGGGAATATGATACGAGCAGCACATGTATGTGTGTGCAAGTGGTTTGCGTCGCGCGTTACAAGAACTTGAAGATGCGGGTGGTAAGAAAAAAAAATATCAACAAAGCTTCTACATATATAGGTATATATGTATAGAAAGATGAAATCGCAAACGAACGTCGCGGGAATGAATTTTAATCAAGCACTTGCGAAATAACTGTGTGGTGACTCCTAGGGGGTTGTAATGTGAAGGCTTCTGTGTATGTATGTATGTGTATAGGTAGGATGTACAATGGAATGGCGAATGAGTCTCTATAGGGGTATGTCTATTATTAATGTAACCTCAGCCATCATATTGTAACGTTAGAATGCTCTCGCTATTCGGAAGCATATCGTTGTTAACGTGAATGGAGGCCACTCTTTGCATAAAGTCTCATGGACACATAACCAACAACACTCATACTGTACATATCTGTAGGTAGCATAATGATATGAAAAATTCCGATGAATATTTTAGTGCAATTTATTTTATTGCTTAAATCTAGTGCAATTTGCAACACAATTGCGCCAGAAATCTCTTGCTGCACAAGATAGCTATGTGCGCTCATGTGAGTTTATACATAGATTCTGCACCCCCTATGCTGCGGTCACCATATCAATAACACTTTGCATGCTAAACTTTGGTTTAATTTTATCTGTACGACGCGACGTACCACCACCAATCACCATACGAGTATTCCAATATACACATACGAGTACATATAGTTAATTCGTAAAGTCTGTGTTGTTCTTTCGCTGTTGATCGCTGCCAATTGGACTGGATTGCATCCAGCATCCATGTGTGTGGCTGAACCAAACTGGCACATTTATTATACACACTTTATATGCTCTTGCATTCATAAAGCGACCATCCACCTACATGTGCATTCCATTCAATACCTATATAAGTAATGCATTAGACTTCTGCTCCCATAGCTTCAGTACAAAGAGCTTAATATATATAAATTTGTATAACAGCCGACGCTATGTTATATGCATACGAGTTCTGGACAAGTGGAACATCCAGACAGACGCCAGAACGATGAGGGGATGAGGTATGCGTGAAAGGGTAGACCGAAAATTATTGCCCGGTGTCCAAACAAGTATAAAACATTCATCGAACTTTTCCTTACCCGTACACTTGTTTGTTTTATCGTTTAATGATCGAAGCGTTTGACCTTTTGTCATAACATAAGAATGAAATGAATAAGAAAGAGCCAGAACAACGGACAATACACAATAAGACCATCGATTGTAAACGGACACCAGCTATGTTGTAAGCATACTTCGGGTTGTTGGAGATTCCGTTCAGCCACCCTTGATTTAATTCAACCAATAATCCTGGCATCTCATACGCCATCATATGTGTAAAGCAACTGAATCTCTGCGATAATTCCCAACGGTCTTATAAAAAACGGTAAAGAAAATCGCGCGACTTCGGGAATCAAGTCGAATTGGAAGACGGTTCCAAGTTGAAAATCGTTACATTTTTTTTTCGAAGAACACACAAACATGACAATTCAACAAGCAAGACAATCGCGTACATATCCCACATCTAGTACATTATACAACGATGGGCATATATGTTGCGTTGGTGTGGGCTTAAAACACGTCGCAGCATCACAGCTTTACACCCCTTACTACACCTTCTTTAAATACGGACAATCTAAGTGGATGTGTATGTGAAGAGAAACCCCAAATGCTGAAGAATATGAGAAAATCCTGAGAAAAGCACTGAAACGAGAAACGATTCGATTTGATTTTTATTTTATTTCATCATTTTTTTTGCGTACGTTTTTCCATCGACGCTTTTCCGTTTTTATTCGCCTTTCAAACGCATCAAATATATTATTGGTGTCAAATCCCGAGAGCACTATATCAGATACAAAATGTTTTATTTCTATGCTCGCCATGGTTCGGGCTTTCCCCCGATTATGCTTTTGTACACTTTTTTACGGTGTGAGTGGTGCGTGCCTCATCTATTTTGGTCATGTGAAAATAAATGAAAATTGTTGCGTGAGAATTAAGGGATAAAATATTGAGGGCTTACATTTTGGTTATCAATGTAGTGAATAGTTGTTAATAGTGAAGAATAATAAAAATACATCAAGCGAATGTATTTTTCTTATTCTTCAAAAAATCCATCTTATTTTCAGATGATTAAGAGAAAAGTTATGATTTCTTTTTATTGCAATAACATGTTTAAGAAAAAAGGCTATTTTCACCAAAAAGAGTTTGTTGCTTTTAATAATGTATGTTGTGAATTGATGTCTGCAAAAAAATCCACATTAAAAGATCATCTCATAAAAGTCTTTTAATCGTCTTTTTTCTTAAACAATACTTTTACTAATCTTTTTACAACAATATATACGTGAATAACAAGCCACCTTCTCGTCATTTTAACACGAACAAAAATTCGCATTTAAAATTAATTCGTGATTTACCTCAAGATCTCCAGGCATTTTTCGCGTTGCTTGGCGCGGTGGCAAAGTCATAAAAGTGTGCGTATTATTTCACCAGCAAGATCTTTTTTTTCCCTCGCCCATAAAAGTCTCATAAAATGCCACAAGCAGAAGTATCTACAATCTTATACTCATGTTCCTACAAGAATTTCTGTGTTTTTTCTCTTGTCCCACCGCATATCGCTTCATTCTTTATAATTTTTATGAGCACAATCCTCGAAAGTAAAGAAGAGGCGTACACTGTGACGGTCATATTGTTTCAACAATGTAAAAAAGTGTTTGTCAATTTATTGCAAATTTAACAGCTCATTTTGGTGCATATCTCTCCAGATAGTGGTGGCTGGGAAAACAAAGCGCCCTTGTCATTGTTTTCAGTGTCTGGGGGAGTGTATGGCGACTGATTTAACATTTCATACACGAATACACTTTTATTATGAAAATTTTGATGGAATGGTGACAAAAGGTTATATTTTGAGGTTTTTCTGAACTTAAGGGTGTCTTTTGTAATTTCGTTATTTTATTTGTGTTCATCTCACGGTCCACGGTAAATGACTCTCTTGTGATTTGTGAGAAGCACAGGTTCTGTATTTTAAAGGTGACTATAATCACTGATTAAATGAATTTACCTTCTAACAAATAACTTCTTTATCATACGTGTTGTAATTGCTTCTACAGATTACCACGTCTTTGCTGAGTACATGTTTAACGACCCAATGAGCAAGCCAAGCTAAATCCATTGCATTTAGAATTAAGAAGACAGGCGAATAAAATGATTCAGGTGAGAAATAATTAACTAAGCAACTGCACTAAAGTCGTGTCATGACGAGATCCAGATGGTTTGTTTTAAATGCTATCTCAACTGATTGAATTAAGGAGCCATATACCTATATAACTACAACTGCAGTTGTTGAACAGCATCTTTCGACGCCACCACTGGTGAGCATCGCCAGATGATAATATGAAGGAGAGTCTCAGGCAAAATTGCTGAATAAAATTTCTGAAGACCACTCACATTGCAAAGTTGAAGCGGCCAAGAGATAAACTCAAAGCAATGAGAAAAAAGGATTTTCTGGATGGTCGAAAATGTGCAACCCCATCATTAATATAAAACGATTTTGAAATATCTCCCTTTCTTCACTTTGATTCCATGCGCTGTGCCATTTCCCGACGTCGCGGCGTGCACTTTTCCCGTATACTCCTATATGCAACTTTTACTCTCCGCCTGCAGGTTTTCACCACTCACCCGTAACCCATACTTTATATAAGTATAGTTCGTCTTCCGACAAAATAGTGCTTTTGTCTTCCTCAAGCTTTGCTCAAGATGGCTTCTTCTTGTGCTGTACCAGCGATTCTCTGTTTCTTCATATATATGTGTATGTAACTATCTATGTGCAAACGTCGCTATTGCATTCACCGTTTCCATTTTTGTTTTCCTCCCGTTCGAATGAGGCAAAACTCGAATTCCTTTTGCCAAAAATTTCCTTGCACCGAACATGGCAACGTATAAAAACGTTCTATTCCACTTGAACTGCTTTTCAATAAGTGCAGGCGAATAAGTTTAATGAGAAAAAAATTGTCTGTTTGGCCAAAAGAAGCGAATTTCAGTCTTAAATCTATTTCACCGTTCAGAAAACTTCGGTTTCCCTCTATTCGGTGTTTCTAAGATCCTGCCACTTCTGACCATTGTGCTATGAGGTGTTTTTCGCTCTTTTATTACATCGTCATTGTTTTGTTACTGCATCTAAAAGCATCCAATTCTCGGCCACTTTGTGCATCACTTTTCAAATAAAGATATCTTACTTGTTTGCAGGTGGACACACATCCAGAATTTAAATCAAAATCTTTTACAGTATCTTTGTGTGTACGTTTTATTGTCGAAGAATGTGAGATGGTTTCAAGTGTGCTCTTACGATTTTGACTCAATGATTTTTCAACGTGATTGCTATTTGCAGCACCCTTGTGAAACAATCAATTACTAGAAAATCATTAATATTAATGCAGGATTCTATGTAAAAGATTTGTGAGCTGAAGAAATTGATTTTGTTTTTGGTTTTGCATTTGTTAATAAAAATGTAAAAATACTTGGAATGCCATACCAACGTATAGCGTTTAATCGAATCTAAAC
>JANSTS010009583.1:13023-27340 GCA_026546915.1 Sylvicola fuscatus
GGCGTGGCGTGGCGAAACGTGTGAAATATTCGAGTGTGATGGCGGAATCACATTGCCCTAATTTGTTGTTTCAAATCAACAAATTGCTCATCTGGCAAAATACAAGTAAATACAATTATTGATAATCCCAGGAAGAGCCGAAATTCAATTTGATATAGGAATCGCTTTTTCACGTAGTCGTTTTTGTTAAAGTTAATCTTGTTGTTGATACAGATCCGTTGAGTGTAAATGAAAATAAAATATGCGAAGCCAAAGTGAAATAAAGGCTTCCAATAAATAGAAACATTTTTACACATTCAACCGTTTTCCCATCCATTTAGTCGATTGTTTTTCATTATTGCAATCGTGTTTTATGTTTTTTCCCGCGTCGCATCTCGTCGTTTTTCTTTTTCGGAATTGTTTTTTTTGTTTGCACTCTGCGTAAATCGGATACAATTTGGTGAAAGGGCATGACACCAATAAACAGGAAAATTGGAAATTATAGCCCACGGAAAGCGATATTAGGCTAAGGGTGGGTGGGCCGATAAAGAACCATGTGATCACTATATACGGGAATGCTATACGCAATGTAGTCTAGTGTTTTTGAACACGGAGGTAACTTCCACATGTGGTGATGGTGGAATCATGAAGCGTATAGAAACCGAGAAAGGAAAAACGAATCGATATGAAATTGAACGGATGACATTTTTTGGCTTTCCATCATCCCCCTATGGAGTCGATGATATGTACAGAGATGCGAGGAGGGCATCACAAAAGATTGGCGGATGATTCAGGAATAAGGCTTTTTGTTTCCTTGTTTGCCACGTTGCACGACAAATGTCTGTCCCATGTTTGAAGCAAACGGCAAAATGAATGACACCGAAATATGCGGAAAAACTGTAGAGTACGCGAACAAAAAATAGTGAGATATCTCATCGTTGTGTATTCCTATACAGTACAATTGTACGGCTAAATGTGGATGAGACGCGACACAAGGACATGGCTCAGTCTATGTGGACAGATTTGGGAGGATGGTTGTGTAAAACCATTTACGCTACTGATCGAATTTCGACAGATGTAAAAATGACTTTTCTTTGTTGTTATTGTTCGTGTTTATAAACAAGAGATACTGTTGCACATGTCTGTCATATCATGTGTTCGTGCAGCACATATACTTACACGTACGTTGATGTGGGCACGCTATGTCGACTGGGATGGGCTATTGATTTCATTTTCTTAAGTGGTATCTATGATTTGTGTTCAATAAGTACGTTTTCTCTGCACAATTTCCACTATCTCGCACAAAATTTCACGTAATTCGATGCCGAATCAATTCAGTCTTAATGGGTGGGCCGCAGAGTGCATCCTTTTTAATGCCAGACTATACACTCGTTCGTATTGATGATTGTAGTTAGAGGGATGGGATACAAATGAACATTTTCCAGTAGTCACTATTCGAATATATCAATATATACGTGCAAATCGTTTACACAAATTCAACACGCGCTCCGTGTGTATTTCATGTGGTCAAGCTCTCCGGTCGGACGTTTTAATTAAGCAGTCATGTCAAGGAGTGACTTCTAATCGAAAAACATAACTCACACAGCGCATATATCTATGATGGTATACATAAAATCCCGCCCGCCATCATTGACCATCAGAGCACGCATAAAATAGTGGATCAACAAATGTGACTGAAATAGAAATTGACAAAAATAAATATCGCCGCCAAACCACCACCCACCCCCTTCCAGCCCGAAAATGCTTCGGTAATGCAAATAACCTCTTATACAAAGTGTGCGATTTGTGGGTGGCTGGAAATTAAAGCCCTATTAGGGATGAAAACGCACAAAAAGACAAACGGCAAAGGAAGGAGCAGGAGACAGCGGCGATTTGATATCACTCACACAGTCATTCGCGTTCGCTATAAAATCAAGAAGACGCACATACATAAAAGCCACCCCCCGATCTTGATTATCGTGTGTCGCGCCTCCTCCACATTGACTACACACCCATAAATAAATACTGACATTTCTATTCAAGCCAGCATCAATCTTCGAGCGATTTATGTCACGCAACTAGCCTTCGAATGACGTTATTATCATTTGGCCTCGTATATTTATTTGATTTTATTCGTTGGTGGCTTTGGCTTCAGTGGAAGCTGCGCGCTCTCCATACTTCATCAATTGAATATTCAGTGTCGACATCAACAGCTTATGATGATCTTCCCCCGCGCTGCCAACAATCTAGCGTTCAAGAAAGTATCAGCTAAGTCCAATGATATTATAAGCATGCGGACATGCTGAAAATATTCGACATACATAAATGAAACAGTGATGATGAGCTTTCAGCCTTTCAATGTGCAGTAAATTGGTAGCGTGGTTGGGTGGTTGGGTGGCCATGGGAGAGATGAATTGGGCCTAGCATTTACACCAAATGGCAGGCACACAGTGAATTTAGAACGAGCATGTGATTGATGTTCGTCACGCATGCACACTAAATCAGTTTCACAGAAAGCCAATGCTTTTTCGGCAAGGCAAACAGATTGACTTAAAAAAAAAAAGAAGAACAGAGAAAACGCTCGGCATGTATTGATGTTTTATAAATTTATTTATTTATTTACTTGTATTTATTATTCCATTCTATATTTTTTGCAAAATAAATCTCATATTCCGTGCTGAATGGCTGAAAGACTGTCGCTCACTCCTGGCAATATATTGAGCCACTTTTTCAACATCATAAACACATAAATATCGTCAAATAGCTTTCGTTTTCCCGATTTCAGTAAAAAATTTAGGCATCGACAGACGACAGACGACAACCCATTTTGACTTTTAAGCGTACAACTTAAACTTTTCATCACATGAAAATGCTTAGAAATTGTGTTGTTGTGAATGTTTGTGTGCTTTAAGCAAATATATGCAGAAAACGTTTGAATGTACGACGATGTACAAGGGATGATGTACTATTTGTGTGATAAGAAGAAATACTGAGGAGAAAATTAAATAAATAAATCGTTCACTTTGCTGGGGATGTTGTAAACAGTGAGTACACATATTTTAGCATACATACAAGAATATTTATACATAAATTTTAGGCAGGATAAAAGAGCACATATTCTTAAATATAAAGCACATTCAAGGATCAAATGTTGCCGTGCTGTAGGCTATGAGCAATCAACACACTAAACTAAGGGAGTGGTGAGAACTTTTTTGTCATGTTTACTTTTTACAAGAATCCTATTTTTAAAAGAGTCACTGTATTAAGCATTGTAAATGCTGCAGCATTTGAAATAAAAATAAGCTTGATTTTTGTTGTGCATGATTTTAAAAACATCTTATAATTTATCGTCTCAATATGCAGATTATGTCTATGCGATACTTGTTATTGTAAAACTAAGACTTGTGTGAAAAAGCTCAAAGTTTATTGTGTAAATTTTTTTTATCCGCAAAAATATGGCGCTTCATCGCAATAAAAACAAAATCCAAGTTTTTCCGCCACATATCTCTTATTCATCTCTTGCGTTTATCTTGGCCGCTTCGGGGCTGAGGGTTAAAATTGAAAATTGTTCTGATTGTGTTTGTCAATGACTTTACTGCCGCCGTTAGCTCCATTTAAAGAATGTTGTACTTAAGCCGCCATATAGCAATTTTCTGTTGTTTCAATATTTTTCCTCTCTCCATAGTTTGCTTTTTTGTTTACCCTTTTCATTTCCCCCCTTTATGGTGCTATTTGGTGGGTTAAGGCTTACTTTGACCTCATTCGAAGCTCGAAGATGGTTACAAGGAAAACACACTCGTCATTCTTGACTATATATAGTGTTTATATACACAACTGATGTATGATGGCGCGTAAAGATGTGTTTGAATCGAAATGGTGGGTGGTTAACTAAAACTATATCCGCACATAGAATACGCCACTATTGCCCCCGCGCTTTATGGCTTTGTTTATCAAGAATTCGTCAGGATTGAGGGACTTTAGCGTCGGATATTTGTGAAATGGATACATTAAGAGAACGCTCAAGCAGTACATTTTGAATGTATGTTTGCTACCCCCTTCATCTTGTCATCGATAGCAGATTGTTGTTACTAATGGCCGAGTAGGTTTTATTGTAAGTATATGCGTTTAACTTATTGGATTACATTTTCTCAGTTTCTGCTGACTTGTAATTTTCCTCAGCACAATCACAAAACACATATAGTCGTGCACATTACGCATTGGCGAGCGTTTGTTTACGCACACATGACGACATGCTAATGTCCAATCCATCAGGCGATTAGATTAGTTAAACTTGCGATGTTTGTGCGACTTTGGTTGACACAAAGCATTAATTAATACAATTGTGAACTAAATCTTAAGTTCACACGAAATGCCAATAGATTATAAGCGCTTAGCAAACACATAGGCCACATAACAAATTATGTTTCCACCTATGAATGTTTACCGCACATCGAATGTTGCAGCCTATGTTAAGTCCTTTTGAAACATCCATGCAGTCGATCTACCTGTAATAACATCGGTTGAAAGCACAGCAGGATACCCAAATACAGTGCGACTGCCTTCCACTATCAAAGATGATTGGACGCCAATACAGCGAGAGGTTGTGAGTTGGATGACGCCGACAACCACGACCAACCCTCTATTGATTTGATCGTAATTATTTATTTAAATGCCACCACTAATAATAACCGATACATCACCTCCAGCTGTGCTTTAAGTTGGTACACTTGCTATAGGCGATTGTTTCGGGCTTCTTGATTGTTCTAATATTTACACGCACACACACACACACATCACATATTTATATATGTATGCGTTTGTTATACATGCGGCGCGCCGCGGCGCTGCGGATATATAATGTAACCATCCACATGGCATAAATACATTATATTTGTGGTATTTGACAAGTGTACGACGTGAGCACAAGTGCGAGTTCGGTGGCGGTACGTCCTTCAGAAATGCCAATCAATATTAAATGCGTCTGGAGTGTATCCATTACAAAATTCACCACCGCAACCAGTAAACCTTAAATCTACAAAAGCATCTGCATTTAGCTGTATGGATTGCTTTGCGGCACGGTGGGCACTCGAAGCACACGATCACTTGGCACCACGCCCCAGCTCCGTGGTGCAATCCAGACTCCAGCTATACGTGACACGTTTCGCAAAGAAGAACCATTCAATGTATTCTCAATTAGCCATTGTTTCGGGCTTCCATCTATAACAAGCAACCCACATGCATTTTTAAAAGAGTCAATTTCATTTCAATGCTTTTAAGATTTCCAACTCCCCGTACTTTGCCATCGACTTGTTACTTGTTCCGCGTTCCAGCGTTATTTGGAATGAAAGGCGGACGTTTTGAAGCGCACTGGGGAAAATCGAAATTGACTTCTTTTACTCCCGCATCACTTTTCTTCGGTTTGCATTTATTTATACAACGCTTTTTGATAATCAAGTAAATACTAACCGAGACCCAGCGCTTTTATTTATTAACACTTTGGTTGAAGAAGAAAAGTATATTGGTGTGCGCTCTAAAAGAAAACTTATTTCATTCAATCGCGCTTCTTTTAAATTCTTTTCATTTAATAGTTAAAGGAAATTCATTAGATGCGTTTTTTTTTTCTTTGCGTCAAGGAAAGAAAATCGCCCATTGTCAACAATGTGAAACTTAGTAAAATGGAGGAAAAAAATGTAAAAGATGAAGATGAGGAAGGAGCCAAAGTAAACATTGTTTTTCTTTAAACAATCTTATTCATTGTTTCTATTGTAACCAATCACCCTTACAGTTCATTTCATTTTGCACTCAATTCAATCGTTGATTTTTCAATTTTCATTTTCTGTTGAGTACAATTCAGAACTCGATCAAATATTTTAATGGAGTAGCCGTTTCATTGCTCTTCAACCCTTTACATTATGCGCCTGTAACAATATGTTCCATTTAAATTTCCGTATTGTTTTCCAATCATTGTTTCGAGACGCCGCGACGCGTCAAGTCACTTTCCACCAGCGCAGCGCCCTCTCTAACGAATTGAGAATAGAAGGTTTAATGGAAAACTTTTTATTAGTTTCATCCACCCTGAATGAAATTCACTTTATCAACGACAACAACGAACCGGAGCAAAGAAAAAAACAGCATCCCAAACTTTTATGGAAGACAGTAACGGGGGTGGGGGCAACATTTGTAGAAAACGTGACGAGGTACGGTCGCGGCGAAGCGAGCACATAATATAACAGACCAGGGTAAAGCAAAATTAATAGCGTATTTTTATGATTCACTTGTTGGAAGAAGCCTTATTCCTTGAAATTATCCAATTCCGTGGCACAGATGTCTGCTTCGAAAAAAAAAACACATGAACATACTAAATAAAATAAAATCAAAAGAGACACGATGGGGGTGGGGTAGGCGCACAAAAACAGTAACAGCTACCGCACACAAATGCTTCAACTTTCTACAAAATGTCCGGCCACTTCAGTCAGGTAATAAAAGTAATTTATTGTCTTTTGGATTATTAGTTGATAATCTGTCCGTGTAACAGTTATGGCCTAATTATCTGCGATCTTATGTTAGCAAGTTGTTTGCGAACTTTTTTTGTGTATATGTACATCCGAAACCACCCCTGCACCCATCATATAGATATATATATCCCATCACATTGAATCGTTAATGCAAGCAAAGCGCTATAACTTTTTTTTTTCAAATTACAACCCCTCAGCGTTATTTTATGTGCGAGCTCTTTTCAAATTTTTATTTTATCAGAGCCCCATTAATTTAAGACATCTTAAGCGTAGAGGCGGTAAAAGAAATATTTATTTTACAGTTTAATGGCAGCACCGTGCATTATAAACACAAGAGATGGTTAGCACACGAAGGTGACTGCTTGTCAGTTCACTTTATTCAATAATTTCCGTCTTGATTTTATTAGCGAAATGCCATTAACGTGGCTTATGGGCAAAAGTGCTGACGGCGAATATGGTGATTGTTATATGCGTGGAGCATTAAATATGCTGGAAAGTGTTTGATGGCGAACGAGTGCAGAGCATCGCAGAGTTTTGACCGCAAACGATTAGCGCTAATAAAATGAATTGTTGGGAAGTGTTATTATGATAGATAATAATTTATATGTGAAATATTGGCTGTCAGAATGTTTATACTTTGGGTAAAGTTTAATGCAATTTAAAATAAATTTACAAATTTATTTGCGGAGTAGGGAAATTTAACGAAGTTGAAGGTGCCTTAAATTTTCCGTAATTTATTTTCTGAAGAATATTTTTCAAGCTGTTTCTAATAGTTACGGTATGTGATCATCATCTGTCAAAATATTGTAATTTTTACAGCATACGGATTTAAGTAACAACCCTTTCATACATTACAAGGCAAACAAGCAATCTAAAGAAAAGTATACAGAAAAGACATTCGAATGTATGAATCAGTTTGGGACTACTGCCAAACTCTGGTCGATGTTTGAGGACTCTCACACCACAACGAAAATGTAACATGACAAATCGCCGTCCTAACCGAATCGAATCGACTAAGGTGTATTACATGAAAATTCCAATCGCACTGCTTCGTTTGCAAATATATCCGATTCACACACTCACACACGTTTCACATTCCTCCTGCTGGCATGGCCGCCACCCCGGCCCCTGGTAAGTCACTGATTTTTTCGTTTAAGCTGAATATGTGTGTTTTCTGCTTGCCCATTCCACGACTTCCTGTAACGGCATTTTCCTGCATGCGGCCCGCTTTTAGGTTTTCTCAAGTACTCATATATTCAATATTTTATAGCATCAAGTGTTTGGCTACTCATTTGTAACGATCGACGCAAAAAGGAAACAGAAAAATCTCATAAAAGGAGCACACATGGGTAAGAAAGAGGTATTTCCTGTAGTACGACGCGTTTGGGGTGGCATTGCATGGCGGAGGGTGTAACATGTACACATTACACACACGTACCTCAGTACCTATACAAACGCCGCAGCGACAACCAAGGGGATGACCGGTACAAATATCTGTTCATTACACTTTAATATATTGTTACGATTATTATCATTATACAGAGTATTATATTTTAACTTTAGTGCATTCTTAGTACGGGGGTGAGCTTTTTTTTTATACTCCTTCCCTTTCGTCTGTATATAATGGTCATTCCGAAATATTCAGGCTCATTCCCATATCCGCAGCCACACACTGCGACGCAGCTCACTAAAACCAAAGAATGTGCCATACATCCTTGTTTGCTTGAGCACGCTGTAAATTTTCATTGCAATTTAGACGATAATATCCAACGAATTCCCCGCACAAGTTTCAAAGTACACATTTAACCGAACTGGGAAGTACATGCATTAAACAGCGTTTAAACTTAATTCCTCTGTATTGCGGAAAAGGGTTTAAAATTATGTTGGATATAATACGACAGCATGTGAGTTGATGGCTGATTAGTGCGCGCGAGTGCAATATTGTCATCTGCAGCGCCGACAAATTAACACAGCAATTATTAGCGGAAATCATTTTTGCGACATTAAAATTACACAGAAAGAGCGGCGCAATTGTAGCGTCTTAATTGCATTAATTAAGCAATTGTCCGCATGTTATTGTCTATGGGCGTCTGCTTTTGCATGCAAAGTGTTAACGGGCCAGGATTTGAGTCCCTTAGGCGCCAATTTACATCTTCTTATCCCCGCTGAACGTCTCTTCAATTTATATATTTCTGCAGCGTGTGTTAGCCTGTGTATATCTAAAGACAGAGTGGAGTATACTTAACAGGGCTTAACGTCAGCCCTACTCAATGTATATATATATGTAGTCGAAACGGGTTTTTGCATTTTTCCTCCACCATACTTCTGTTCACTTTGTTTTTATATGCTTCAATTTAATTATCTTAATACATTAAAACAATCCCCATTTACTGAAAGCGAACACATTTTCAGCGAGGCAGTATATTATATCATGCTGTGCAATTCTACCGCCACCCCAAATTGTGTGCCACCAGTTCGCAGTGGCTGGCATACATAAAATAGCATAACAGTGATTTCACAACCAAAAACGAAAAATATAGCGTCGGATGAAACATACAAATGGGTCACATAGTCCTTTAATGGCATTGGTACAAGCCAGTTGCGGCGTGCCAATTGCATAGATTTTATGCTCCGCAGACACCTTGCTCCCCATGCGGAGACATTTTAAACGCGCATAGATTGTGGCGGACATTTCACTAGAAGATGTAGACCAATAAAAATTCATGTCCGCAAAATGCAAAATATAGAGAATTATTATGTTACATTTTTAACATATAAATATAGATTTGTCGTTGGTATCTAAAGCAGCGCATTCGCTTCTCAGAAGCATAGAAATGTTCTTTTTCGCCAATAAAAACCGAAATGATTTGAATATATTTGCCAGCATAACACAAACGGAATGACTGGGAACATTTATGGCTTTATTTAAATTTGCTGTTACCCTTACGATCTCAGTTTTTTTTTCTTCTTATTTTTTGCCCCTTTGGTACTCCCATTTTATGCGTATGTCCATTTAAACTGTGTGTGTGTGTGTGTTTGTGAATTTTTTTGGTCGAAAAGTATTGTTGCATTTGAGGGCTGTTTCATCGCGTCGTCTTGCTATTGAGATTTTTGTTCGTTGTGCATGAGCCGATTGCTCTATGAGCCGTGGAGAGGAATGATCTCGATAGTTGCGAATATTATACTTGAGAATGACAATGTATAATGGATGCTAAGGGAGGAGGAGTTGCCATCCCTCATAACCACTGAAACCTCTACGCAATTTCAGCGAATCACATTTTACGCAATGGCTCAGCAAATTTCTTCCGCGGATTGTCCTTTGGGTTCGTGGTTTCATATTTTTCGCATACAAACATAGGCAATAGGCACCGACGAACCAATATCTTTATTATGCTTCTTTCTTTTTTATACTTTTCTTTCACAATAAATAATTCTAAATTTTCTGCTGCTCATACCACACCATTTGTTTTCTATTCAATTTTCCTCCTCCTCATCTATACGTTCTTCAACATCATGGAATTGGATGAGTTTCAGAACAATCTCTATGTATATTACAAAAATGACATCAATATTACAATATTTTTTTCAACAACAACACCAACAACAGAATGTAAAGAATCAGCTAAAATTTAAATAGATTTCTCTCACGTCATTGACGTTGCCATCAAGAAAAGACGCTGGCGCGGCAAGGAGCGCTAAACTTGTGTGTGGGGCCAACTATTTGGAATTAAATTGCGAATCAACACGATGCGATTCACGCAGTAAGCCGGCTGGCAATATATATTGAGACGATTATGTTGCCTATAATATGTGTGCATACGTCACATAACGATACTCCACATATCCGCATAACGTTTGGCTGTTTAAGGCATGATTTATAATAATCATAGGGGATGTGTTTATTCCCTTTCGCCACCGTTTTATTAGAATTTTTCCATGAATTTTGCCGCTGTTGTTGAGTATTGCGATACTTTCTCTATAGTAAATAGGTTTATGTGTTTATGTGCCCTTGTTGTATTTATGAGATAATTTTCGGAAAAATATATCATATTTATGTTTGACGGCAGTACTGCAACGAGACGCTGTGTGTATACACTTAATTAAATTGACATCGTACATCATTTTGGTGTTTAACATAATATTAAAATGAGTCTTGTATAGACATGTTCATATTTTATTCATGAGCATTGTTCATGTTGCTAATGAATCTTTCTAATTGGCAATATTTTTTAAATTTCGTAAAAATGCATTTTCATTTATATAGGCAAAAAAAATAGATTAAAAAACTTAACTAACCTTTTTTGAAGCGAACATCAGAAGAAGAAGAAGAAATCTAAAAAAGGAAAAAAAAACTCGTTACAAAAACTATATTACTATACTCAATAATAAATATAATTATAAAATTTAAATAGCAAGTATTTTTCGCAGATTATCAACTTGACCGTGTAGAATTCGTCAGAGATCAGCTTTGATTTGTGTCCATTTATGTCTCATTTTAATATAAATAATAAATGAATTTAAATATCAAGTTGATTGACATTTGTATATGCTACAACATTACAAATTAGGTTGATTAACCTAAAATTATCTTATCGATCGTTCGAAGCGTTTGACATTCAATTGACATAATTTTAAATCATATCCCAATACCCAATTACATGACCAAATGCTCTTAAATAACACCGATATAGTTGCATCACCATAATGACAACATGCTCGTATTACAGAAAACACGAAGTGACAGAGAAGCCCTTCTAAAGTAAGTCATTTTAGCCCGACAGATATTTTACCTTTTTATCAATAAAAGTATTTTATAACAATAATAGTACATTTGCGCTGTACTATAACGTAAAATGATTAAAAATCAAGAACTAATACATTTGAAGCTACTCATTTTAAGAGTCATTCTAAAATTGTATTTCTCATCCCCATTTTATAAGTTGAACCAATTGCAGAATAATATATTTTTACAATCGTTTGCATAAAATTGGCTTCCGCAAATTAAATCACTGAAAACTCATCTGCAGAAAAGTGCTGCATTGTCAACAGGTATTTTTTAAAAACAGATTTCGATACAACAAAATTAAATATTACCGAAAAATTTAATGCACAAAGAACTTATTAATTTACTTATCATCGCTTCTAGTTCTACCATTGTAAAACAATTAGAGACACACGCAAAATGTAAAGTTAAATAGATTCGATAACATGAATGCAAAAAAAAACTAAAAACTAAAGCATTTGGAACACACATCTACAAATCTGTCAGCATCCATGCCATTCAGCCACATAACTATTCCGCCCATGGCGAAACTGATTGTGAACGACTTTGTAATGGAAAGTTTGGCTGAGTGAAATTTTGTCAAACTCGCGCGAGAAGCGAGTCTGTTGTGCAGACAGCTCTAGGGTGGTGAAATGGCGAATGAGCCATCCGCCAGTATTAAGCTGAGACTCAGCTCGCTTTGCCACCACAATCTCGCTCATCCCTCTAAGCACATACAGAAATGGCTAGCAATAATAAATGTACACAAAACATGCATTTATATGATATAAATTTTGGGGTGCACAAAATGGCAATAGGCGGCATTTTGAATGAGGAATAAAATGATAATAATGAAAAGTGGGCGAGCATATTGTTACTAGTATACCGCAGCAGCAAAAGAGCTGCATATGCACTATGCAATGTCTACTTGGTGGCATTTTCTGCGAAGAACACGACAGATATATGTGTACGAATGTGACTAAGCCGTCGTCGCGCCGCGCCGCGCCGCCCCACCACCCACACAACCGCCTGACAACAACTGCGCCCAACCATCGTTGGTGCATTCTTCTCAAGCCATCGGACGCATAGTGCAAAAGCAATGACCATGCCATGCCGGAGAAAACTGCCGTAGCCTGCAGCACTGTGGAGTGCAGACGCGGCCAGACACACACTGCAAAATAAGTGTGCTTGTGCAACGGCATAAATTACATTTGGGTGGCAATAAATTGTGAAATAAATCATACAAATAAACATTTAGGAAGCATAAAAACTGAGGACTGTTTATGCGAATTTCGGTTGTGTATTGTGCTAACTATTTTGCTACACACAAAACGGCGAATGTCGCGGCGCCCTTATGCATCAAGGAAAAGTTAGTGTATGTGTGTGTGTGTGTGTGTGTGTATGCGACATTATCCGTTAACAGTAGTAAAGGCTTTTATGAAGCTTTTTATAACTTGCTTGCGCTGGGCGCACAATGAGTACAATGAAGTGGCGGTCGTTGTGTTGTTCACTTGTACATATTCGCATTAAACAAATAAAGGGACACATGTAGAGACATTCAGCGCCGCATAACTACTTGTCTGTTATGCAGATCCATGCCAACATGTTAATGGAATTAAATTAGTTGTTGCTGGTTTTTATATCAAGACTTTGTGGCAATTGAGGCATATCTTTATGATGTTTGCTTTGTAAGTTTTACACATTTCTGTTTGCATTGTATTCATTATATTAATGGTGTTTAAACTATTTAGTTTTTTTTTACAATCCTTCATTTAAAGCAAACATTTGCTGATGTTTAGATAAATAAGTATTTTCCCTATATTTTTGATGAAACTTCAGTTGGGTAAGTTCCTTTAAAAATTGGAAGAAATTTAATGCTAAATTGCAAGCTTGAAATGTGCACCATAAAATAAAAATAAAACAAAAATTTACTAATCCAGCAAAGAAATGAATGACATCGTCTCTATGGGCATTAACTCAGACGAATGACAATATAGATTCTTCAAAGTGTTTTAGGGAATCATGGCAACAAATAAATAAATTTGGTTACACAAAGCTGCAGACAGGATAAATGGTCAGACAACCAGCATAAAAGCATGTCAAATGGACAAATTTTCTTATTTAACTGTTTTCACTCGATAACACATATGCTCAGCGTATGAGCCAGAAAGTATGAAATTGATGTTGAGATACGAACAAATAATAATAAAGTATGGCTAAGAAAGATAATTTGATACGCTCGCTTTTCTTCTCGACCATGCAAAAAGGCCTTTTATGCTGAGCCGAAAACACATACAAGTACTGACTCATACATGCAAAAAAAAAAAAAACATATTAACCAAATGAAAATATTGACCCAATTTATTGCATCACATATACGAGTAACGACAGAGCAAATTAGGCAATGGGGTGTGGGAAAATGGAAACCCGAAAACAAATGAGAAAATCCATACTCAACAGATTACATCCAAACATTCATACATAAACGGTTTCTGGTTGATTGTTTCAATTTTTCTGATGAAAATCTTTTGTATTTTTCCATCCCTCGTTTACATTGATTACATATTTTCGGTATTCTCCATGCCCACCCCGTTTCATCCCTTATCATTGTGGATTACATTCACTTTCAGCAGTTGCACAAATACGCACACACACGAAATTTATTAAGCAAAAACAATTGATTGAATCAAGAAGAAAGAGCATAACGCTTTCATGTACTACCGCATAAGTATAAATGTGGAGCACAAGCAAAAACTGAGAAATTAGCCTGTCATGTGGAAGGGGTCATTTGATTTACTTATGCATATATTCATATGTTATATGAAATATGTGTACGCTGTTGGAAACAAAGGCAGCTATACTGTGGATAAAGAGCTAATCAGATGACAAACTGCAGAAATTATTAATTTTCTGTAATCTCAAAGCACTGGCTCAATGTACGAGTATGTGGATATGATTTTCAATTCAACATTTTCTTTGTTTTGTCCAAAATGAAATAATACTATACGTACTAATTCTAACCATTCTTTTTATTTTGGGTTAAAAGCTAGACAACATTTTC
>JANSTS010009583.1:27440-38251 GCA_026546915.1 Sylvicola fuscatus
CGTACTAATTCTAACCATTCTTTTTATTTTGGGTTAAAAGCTAGACAACATTTTCATCTAAACTAACATATTATTGAGTTAAATGAACTGAAAAATAGTTACAAGTTCTATAGGAAATTATGTTTAAATCATCTATTTAGTTGCTGCAATTCACAAGAGCAACTTTTTCACAAGGCATTATTTTGTCAAAGGTTTCGCTGGATTAGAATATTACAATTTACTTTTAAATGATGTAAGCGGCTTAAGGAACTCAACATGAAATGACAATCTAAAAAAAATCTTACTATTTTCAACAAAGTCGACTGTTCATTAGAGTGTTCACTTTGCCTAAACTGTAACATACATACGAATTGGTCATGTATTTTGAGCTGCAAGGATATTTTGAATTTTTTTAAGCCGCTTACCGAGGATTGTTTAATGTATGCGAGATCAAGTTATGCATTTTACTCAGTAGTTTGTGATTGAAATTATTGTTTTATGATAAAATTTTGTGTCTAACATATTTAACAAAAAATATTTTGAATCATAAATAAAAAACAGTTGTTTTTCGTAAAATAACTTCTAGTATGCCGAACTATTTTTGATCTTAAGGGTGTTTTGGACATTTTAGAAAACAAAAACAAAACAGTTTATTCAGTCTGATAACTTAATAACGAAACAAAAGACTAGACTGATTACATGACATGCTTAAGAGAGGCGCATCGCTGTTGCTTCCTACAACATGTCAGTTGGGTCCTTTATTGTAGTTTGTATACATTCGTTTGCATTCGTTTGCTTCTTAGTGGTAGCTGTTATTTTTACTAAGTAAAACTTCACGCGAATTCAGCAAGAGTTCGCGGATGCAAAGAACTGAACCGGAAAAAAAAGGCAAAACACGACAAAAGCTGTATGTCTATCTCTATAAGGAAACCCAGCCCGTATTACCCAACAACAAACAGCGCAATAAGGAAAATCTGCTTAGCAAGGTACAAAAGACACTTATACCATCCCGTGTTGTCGTGCTACGCAAATATACCAACTTCAACCATCACCACCACCACCTGTTCGAATAAATTTCTTTAAATGAGTTTCAACTTTGCGACAAGTTTTATTTTATTTATAAATAATGCAAAAGAATATTTCTTGCGACGTGTACTTGAGCAGGGTGGTGCTTGAGAGCGGCAGGTGAGCGCAGTGTGCGATGCGGCGGACGTCAAGGTAATAGAATGTGGGCGGATCGCGGGTGGAAATAAATGCCCGCACATACACGCCGTTCAGTATGGGAGGAATGGTGTGGGAGGGCACAGCGAAACGAAACGAATAGGAAGTGGAAAAAGTTGTTGAAAGCTTTATGATTATGAGAAATATTTTGTGTTCTGCAGATCACCAACTTACATGTAAGCGGATGTCGTGTGTGTGTGTGTGTGTGTAAGTTTGGTTATGTATGTTCATGGCAAAAAGGAATCGGAAAATGTTCATGTTTGTTGAGGTTTTATGCGACCCACTATATCTTCGCCGATGGCGCACCCGACATAGACGTAATGCACGAAATGCTGAAAGTTTTTAATTTTACTATAAATAATTTAAGCCAAAAATCTATGTAAACACTCGTAATGCATGTACAAACGCCAAAGTTCTAAAGTGACTTCAATAAATTGTTGTTTGTGGTAATTATTTCGTAGACTAGAAACTTATATGCGGTAAAGACTTTTCTTTGTAGAATTCTTGTACGGTTGCAATAGGGTTAATATTTAAATAACATTTGAGGGGAAATAAAAATGGTTGTGTTTCTGAATATAAACCATCTGCATTATAAAAATTAATAACATCGACATTACAACAATAATATCTAAAATTATGATGAAAACCTATCTTAATTGTAGATATTATAAGTTAAAGCATCATCAATAATGAAGCAAAGCACAATATTTACATAATTGTCGAATTGTTTCAATTTTCCGTCTGTATATAATTTAGCAAAGAACTATTCAGACAAGATGGTGCATATATAGTAAATCCCAGTTCATTCATTGCTTCCGAGATTTCATCTATGAATACATTAACTCACGGAGTACAACCACCGAAATTGCTATAACTACTTACAAACATTTCGCCGTGTACACATCGACATTATATTAACAGCGAAATACCGTCCGCCACTGTTTCATAAATCACCCACCCCCTCAAACCCACCCCCCACAGCACTTTCAAAGAGCATATGCAACAGCAAACTGATTTGTCTGCGCTGTGTGCTCATTTTCCTGCACCACTTTTCTGCATTTAATCTGTAAAGAGGAAAACAAACACACAACGCGAATCAACAGCAATATAATGACTGTTATTATAATTTATAGAAAATTACTGCAAGGTTACTGAAGTGGAAAATCAACAAGACGACGATGCAAGTATTAAGTCATAACAAAGAGCAAGTTACGGAAACAATATCTTGATTTTAATTAAATATTTGGAGAGCATTGAGGTAATTTGAAGATGAAAATGTTCTTAAATCAATAGAATATGCAACACATTTCGCGGTTTTCTGAAAGGAAAATGCGAGTTAAGGATACACGAAGAGTTTTGTGATGGCGCGCGCATTAAACAGTTATAGAGCATGCAAAAGCTAAAAGTAACCTTAAATTCATTAAAGATTTAAGTTTATGTATACATTAGCTGTTGCTCTTCAAACTTGGAATACCTCTAGTCGACAGCATTTGCGAAGAGTCTAGCAGGTGTGGATGCATGCTTCGACTTTGTAAATCCTCCGGAATAGGGCAATATTGTGGCACAAGCATAAAACCGTATGGTCGATTTCTTTCGTTGGCTGTAGGGAAAGTATACATACATGCATATTTCATACGTATCATTTTTATAGGTTCCACGGTTGGTGGGTACCAACTTGTTGCACGAGCTTTTCAGCTCCAAACTCCATACTGAACACAAAAAGAATACTTTCGAGCGTACAACAATCTATTTTAATATAAAGGTTCTTTAAGCATATTTAGAATGAAGGAATGAAAATGCCATGATATAACTACACAACAGGTAAAACTTCGGTATGCTTGCGTAAGATTAAGGCGAAAACTTGCTATATGTACGTATGTGAATAGAAATCACAAATATAACAAGTGGATAGAATTTCATATGAACTCAAAAAACATGTGTGTTTTTAAAAGGGCTATGGTGACCCTTGGCAAATGCACTCAAATATATGGGAACAATATAAACGATTTCATTCTGCTCTAAACATGTTTATTTTATTGATTTCCGTGTCTAACTTTCCGCAAATAAAATGGAACGTAAAAGCATAAAACGATTCAATTATTAGCTAGAAATGTCTTGACAAGAGATTTTTATAAAAGATTTCAATTGATGTATTTGATAATATATATAACTTATGGGAACATTTAAAAAAATGCATGATCATTTATGTATACAATTAATATAAGTTCGTCTCTTTTAATTTTACTATTAAAACATTATACAACAAAAATATATTTAATTTTAAAAATAGTTTAAACCAAAGTTGCTAGAAAAAACCCCACAAAAAAGGTTTGTTGACAATAAATTGAGTTACCTTGTCAATTAAAATTATATTTAAATATATTTTATATAATCCATATTGATCTAGCATCATTTGATTTTATTTAAAACTAAAAACGTAACTGTGAATTAGTTTGATTAAAAAGTAATCTTATTCACCAAGTTACAATAAAACACACAGAAAATAGGACACATCAGTAAAATAGTTTGAAAGCTCTACTAAGTTAAAGAGGCAACTTATATGTAAATAATTCAAAATCTAACTGCATATTAACTAGTCAAACAAGCAATATCCATAGCTATCTTCCTTATTCGAAGAATGCAAGTACGCCACCCATCCCCAAGTATGGCCGTCCGCATTGAATGCAGAAAGTTCAACAGTATACCATAGGCTCTTTGGCAAGAGCACACTTTTAACAAAGTTGCCCTCAGCGATCGACGGCGAAGTAAATACCAATAAAAGTATATTGTGGAAAACAATTGGCTGTATATTTATGCTGCAGAGCATCGAGGCGACGCGTTATGCTGGGCTGCCCATGGATGTGCGGCAGTGTGAATGCCGCATATGGAGCATGTGCTTCGGCTCTCAGTACATGCACTTGCAGACAGTATCGAGGGTTCAGTTCTGCGGGTTGCATATATGTACGGATATGTGTACTTGAAAGCGCGGGGGCGAACTGTTGGAATATGGTTACATCTGCAAGTCACGTGATAGTTTATTGGCGAGTGTGGTGTGATAATTTGTATTCGATGCGCATAGCCAACAACACAAAACATAACACACGCTTTTTCCTATAAACTTTTAGTTTGCCCGAGCACTGTTTACATGTAAGTAGGGAATGGTGAAGGGCGGACTGGCGAATGCAACACATTTATGGTGTTCTAATACCACTATCGCTGTTTTGTTGATATTAAGTGGTCAATGGTGTTTTTGTAATTGGACAAGCGTGATAAAATCGCTGCTTGGGAAGTGCTTGTTATTTTGCTTTTGTTCTAGTGTTTTTCCTGTTGCAAATAATTGGTATTACACTTAAACGGTTGCTGGTACAAAATAATTTTTGTGCAGATGCAGTTTTAGCAAATGCTGATTTTTCCAAGTAACACAACAATTCTTTGTCTTGACTCATTCGATTGGTAGTGTTGATGATAAATAAATTATCGACAGTTTGTTTTGTTCGCTTGTGCGTCTTGTTCTTTCGAATACTCAATCAATGTCACACAATTTTCTAGATTTCTCTGACAAAACATCATCTAGTTAACTGTATATACACATACCCATCAAGATTCAACCCCTTTTTTGCTATACTCATCGTGCTACACGCATCTTTTATTTGCACAAGTTTTCTGAACGTGTTTCTTTATTCTACTGTCTCCGTAATTTTTCTTCTTTTTTTTTTTTGGGTGTGAGTGAGTTTCACTGACACTCCATTCACTTTTATTCCGATATACATAAGTGTCACACATCATTTCGGTTGTCCAAAAGATTTTCACCCCCCACAAATCAACTGGCACAGAATGCCCCAAGAGGACTAGAAGAAGGCATGTGTGAACAAGCGGTAGGGAGCAAAGCTCACGATTTTTTACTACTTCTACACATATAAATGCATTGACTGCAATACAAGAAGAAATTATAAAATTATCAATTTAAAAAATTTAATAATGTTTATGTTTATGAACCAACAGAATAGACATTGATTCTCTAAAAACAGATGTTTCCGTTATTTACAAGAAACACTTAGTATACAACTAAGTGTCTTACTATGTTCTAGATGAAGAAGGTACAAGGTGAAGTCAATCGTAATGATTTAATCCAATTATACGTGTCACACGAATGAGGTGATATATTTTGTTTCTTTTGCGCACATTTTTATTACATTATTTTTTTCGGTTTGTTAATGCTGTATTGTTGATATGCTTAGAGTTTTTCTATACTTTATTGATGCAAAAATCTCTTTATTACTTGTGACAATTTTGACCGTGAAAAGTTTATAAGAATTTTTTCTCTCTGTCACTATTTCAATAAGTCTGTGAATCGATATTCAAACACGCACATTAATACACGTTGTCTCATTATGATGGAACAAAAACCACCTTCACGCATTCACATTAACAGCACCAAAAAAAAAAAGCATAAGAGAAAGTGATTCTATTATGTGTGATAACTAAGATGATGGAAGAACCAGCCAAATTCGCATTAGCAACATGTATGCAGTCACTGCGGGAGTGAGTATTGAATAAACAGCAAAAAATAAATTAATGAGTTGTCCGAATGCGTATTCAACATAGCCGCATAAACAGAGCCACACGTAGTTTGTTCCTTGTAATTTGTGTGAAGCTACAGAAAAAGTATACATATGGAAAGAAATTAGTCTTATTCCAGTGAACGATTCATTGAATTCGTCCACCTTTCAGCAACACATTCACTAGATATATATTCAACTCCCGGTGACACTGACACGAGATGAGATAAAGCAATCACCGGTGGGTAGATGCGACAATAGAATGGACACATTAACTTCACCACCATCAATTTTCTTTTGCTGACCATTGTGTTGGCAAGGGTAGGGCGAACTTTTTCATGCGTGTATTTTGTTCTTATATATGCTTTGTGTTTGACTATGCTACTTGACAAGGTCTTTCATTTCTATCTCTATTGAGCGTTGATCATATAGATGATTTAAAATGGCGATTAGATAAATACATATTAATTATTTTGGCTTACGATAAATTTTCCAATGTTTTCGTAATTAGCCAAAATTTGATTATTAAATATTTAGCAGAGCTTTTACCCGCTCTCAGGCGCTGTGCAAAAACATTAAACACTCAATCGAAACAAGTGGCACGTAGGGGATCGTATTATAGGGGAAAACATATCGCGGCGAGAAAAAAGGGAATTTTGAAAATGGATGCTGTTAAAAGAAGCGAATATAGGTAAACTATGGACATATAGTATATGTATAATTTGCAGGGAAGAAGCGAGAATATGCGATGCTAAATGTTTGGAAAGCGACATCAACAAGGGAGAGTCTGAGCGCGCAAAATGATTGACAAGCACTTAGCAAGGACAAGAAAAACATATTTTGTGGACCATGTGGTACATATATAATGCGTAGTCGACATTTTCCGTGTACCAACATAACTATGTATGCAAAGGTTTCGCATACATAAGTACTACATATGCCACTTGCCAACAGCTCTCACATGAGTGTTTATGTGCGATCGTCACATAATCATGTTTTCCATTCACTCAACTTGATTCCCTCTCATACACTACAGAGTATAGAGGCTTGTCAACAAATCGAGCCAGGTGTCTGTTGTCGTCGTCCATAAATACCTACATATTAAACATCTACATATGCTAGAAAGGGTGGCTCTGCGAGGCCTCACAACCCCTCAGCATCACCCCACCCCACCCAAAACCATTTCCCTTAAGGATGCTTACACGCATTGTATGTACTTAAAATAAACGCGTCATTGGGTGTGAGATCAGTTTTCCCGCAGATCTTATTGCTTCGACTGGTCACCCCTACAGGCGTTGCAAAAACACCATCCTCCCCCGACAATTTTTATTGGCTAATTTCCACCATCGGCAGTATGTGTGAATAAACATTTCAGATAATGGAACAATGTTGATTTTCTGCAAATTCTTTTCTTCAATGTGCGATCCACAATCGTCACACAATTCTCTTATCCAATAACAATAACATCGTTGAGTTGTACGAGTTCTCACTTTTTTTTTTGTTCCCTTCGTGTTTATCTGTACATGTTGTTTTCCTCTACAAGAGATATACTCGTCGTTTTTTGTGAAGAAAACTGTATTCACCTGACGCTGAGTTTATGCGGGAGCAACTCACCGCAGCCGATGATGACAAATATTACAAAATCAATTCAATTTGTCTGAGCAAATTCAAAGTATAACGCCAAACGTACGTCCTCTTGCATGTACTTTTCATTTCACAATTTCGCTTGCATGTTATGTGTACACCATAGTATATGTTATGACTGTGCAATTTTAGGAGGGGGATGATCAGAGCTTTGGTGCCGATATGTGGTGCATGATGGTTTGTGTGTGTGTGTGTTGCAGGTGTGGGAGCATTGGTGCGGGCGATAAGCACGAACATTGGAGATTTACTCCAATGTATATAGTGAACGGTGCAAGGGATGTGGTGCCGATGTAGAGAAGGATGAAAATTGAAAGAGATTATACCCAGATGTATTCGCACATGATGCCGAGGGAAAATCGTTCCACAATATTATATTTCACATTCAATTGCTGTGGAATTGCGGGAATTACAGGAAGAATCGGTGAATGTTTGATTGCAATTTTCCACATAATAAATATTTGCGAAATTTGTATATTTAGCTGAATCAGGAGTACGTGTGTCGTATGCATACATATATATGTTATAGTTGCTGCTTCAACTAATGCATATGAGTTGAACTCATTTGTAATTATCCTGCAACCAGTATATTGCACCAATTGCAGAACTTTAGATTTGTAGAAATTCTGTAAGACACTCATAGCGATGCTGTGTTTGCTAATATCGGATAAGATTGAGATAATTGCGTTGCCACCCCATTTGAAGAGAGATTTCCACAAGATTCCACAGATCACAACAATCACAGCAGTACTAACAATCAAAGGAGAAATATTTAATGACCAATCTCATTCCAGACATTATTTCCATCACCCTTCAGAATATCTTTCCGAAATGTAGTCTTTGTATAAACATATAAAGAGATGCTCTACACTTGTAGTCGTATTCCCTCTTCGACCCTAACATTCACATTGTTCAGGATTTTCCAATTTCTCGGAATGGATTGTGTTAAAGCATCAGCAAAATCAATTTGAGTAGCAAACATTGAAAAGAAATCAAGAGAATGGGTATAAGTTTTTCTATTTTTCCCGTTCTGCACCACACACACACCCACGCCCGCCCAACCCGAAATCATTCTCACTCCTCAGTGGCTGCTTCTGCTGCCAAGTCATCCCACACCGCTCCCGACAGTCACCAGTCACCTCTCCAATGTTCCGCATTTATATGAATATCAACGTACATTATTTCTATCTCCAACAATCATATAGATAGACAAGTGTATGAGGCAAATATATACACATTTGCCTGAAATCTGTGAGTAGCAAGCAATCGGTGGGAGTTTGGTAGATGATACGAAATTGCATGAGTTCATACATGCACATCACTATTGATGCGGTCTACTTGTAGTATCCAACTTTTTGCCAACGTTATTTTATTCGTTTTTTATTTTTTTTGTTTTCCTCTCATTTCCCAATGTCATGCCACCTCCAAAACATATTTTTGCTTTAGTATTTAGGAAACGGTGCTGTAACTCAACATATAATACACTTATAGTCAGAAACCAAAAAAAAAAAAGGAGTCTAAATACTCAGGCCATATACGTAAATTGAAACATGTTGATTTTGTCACAGACGCACACTCAAATAAGCTCGCATCGACAAGGACGATATTGCCACACGCAGTTTCTATACGAAAGAAGGAGTATATGGCGCAACAAAACGAGAAGATTAGAAACAGGGACGACGTACTCGTATGTATAAATCTGTGTGTACGTAAGTTACTGTGTGATTAGGGGAGGGGCGGGAGGGTGGCTGGATTCGGGTGCGGTGGGATGCGAAGACTGAAATGGGGCAAAAGTTTATCGTAGGGAGTCGCCAACGATGTCCTCATTTTTGGCTATTCATTGAACACACTTCATTGAACTGAATTGAAGTGATTTAGATAAAATTTATGTATTTATTTACGAAATTGCTGCCATAGATGGATTTTTTTTTTGCGTTCGACTTGGCCCCCTACCCTTCCGCCAGCTATTACCAGTCTCTAGGCCGATGAAATACCGGCAACAATTGAGGCAAATGGATGCCGTCTATTTGTATATGGCGGCATATAGCGAGTATCAGATGATTTTCGGCCTAAAGCCGCATTTCGGCTTTCGTTTTCGCACCAGTGTTCGCCTTTTTATTGCATTCTCGCACAGTTATAATAACGCTCCGCAAAAAAAGGGTTTCGGAATGTCTTCAATTTTTGACGATACAATCTAAGTGTTTTTATATGACTCAATTAATTGTATGCCAGCAAATTACTTGCGATGAAATGGCTTGATTGTGCGTTTCAATTATTTCGATTCAAACTATAGGTGAAATATCTAAGCGGAATGCAATCTGCATAATGGTTATGTTATCGTTATTGCTTATTCTATTCAACTAAGAAGTATGTCTACTTAAGAAGGTTAAAAGTCGAATTGTTTTCGATTGAAAAGAAGAACAACTAAGTTTGTTACTATTCAGCAACTAGTGACATAATAAATTTCCAATCAACAATCAAAAGTTTAGATCTTTCATTTTATGACAAGAAAGAAACACTATTTTTCACATGAACGCTTTGGTATTATTTTCAAAATTTGTAATTAGAAATTTCTGCAAAAGTTTATCTTAAGCCAGCCAATACTTTTTCTGTCACCCTAATCCATTAGAGAATCGTAACAGAGAATACGAATCATCGCCTCACCGCTTTCGATAAAGCATGGATTTCATCAGCTGATTCAATATTAACACATTTGAATAATGATTAATCGTAGAAAAAGTATATTAAAAAAGAAAACCCAATTTAAACTTAAATTTAAATAAAAATTCTTTCAAATTGTTCTATCTGAGAATGCGGTGGAACGCGTGTGGCAATAGCAAGAAAAATAGAAAAGTAAAAAGTTTGTGTGAAATATTTTCATAATGGTAAAAAAAGAATCTACGCCACTACCGAGATTATCGTTCGTCTTCGCATCTTTGCATAAATATACTTCTAGATGATGAGAAAGAGAAATCATTTATCACAGCTCATAAAATTATATCCTATATATAAAAAGTTGCAGCATGGAAAATAATAATAATTTAACAATTCATTGCATGACTTCAACAAATTACTTTGCGGTCTGCAAATTTACCACGAGTCAAACTTTTAATTTCATATCCGATTTGCAGAAACAGTCATTTTTACTCGCTTCCGTCATCGTTTATGCCTCGTGGCGCTTTTTGTCACTGTATCGGGAGATATCAATTTGGTTTTTGCGTTAAAGAGAACATTTTAATTTTGTCAGTTTAAAAGACTTTAAAATTACTAATTTAATTACATGCTTCTAAATTGTAAATATTTTATATGAAATCATACCATTTATGGACTCAAGCATTATAATTAATAAACATTAATCAGTACTGAAAACATTAAAAGTATTAAAAATGTAGCATAAAAAACCAATTAAAC
>JANSTS010009583.1:38351-50747 GCA_026546915.1 Sylvicola fuscatus
AAACAAAAAAAAAAGTTTTTATGGTCTTTAGTTTGTTTTCCTTATTCGAAAGTGGTTGGCAGCTGAATATGTTTTCAATTTTATTACTCATCCAAAACAGCGGATAATAGTGTATCTTAGCAGAAAGCTGCTGCTTCTGGTACAATGAACACACCCCCGATGGCGATTTATATGCTAGTGGCCACCCACTAAGGCGGCAAATACATTCGAATGCCATATCACACCGTTGTAATGGACAACAAGACATCGAGCGCAAAAAGCTCGCATTAGTTCACACATTTGTATTGCTTGCAGAAATACGTCGTAAATTATACATTTCTATTGCTTATGCTCCATTGTTACTTTCATACAGAAACGGTACTATCTCATTTCATGCTAAATGACTGCGATTGTCGGCAAGAAAGAATTTCGTGCACTCCGAAAAACACACCACCAGCACAGCCCAAGAATATATCGCTTCGGAAAACTGTGATCAAAATGAAATAGGCAAGAGCTACATCCCTTGTGTGGTGCGCAACACCAGATATTTTTAATCAAATTTAATGCAAACGAAGGCTCTGCCAAAATTCATAAATTACAGTTCAATGGAGATATTTTTTGTGTGTACTTTTTCTTTTTTTTTTTTGGTTCAATTTAATTTTCACTACACAATTGGGCTGTTTTCCGAGTGTAGCTGCGCCACCCTCGATGTGTTATTATATAAAAGCGCGCAAATAGGGAAAATGCACATAATATCGAATACATCCATTATTCTTCGTGCACACAAATACAGACACAATTCTGGTGAATAACGGGCTGGTTGTGTAGCCAAAAAGGGTTGATTTGATTTACGATACTTCAAAATACACACATACACACACACTTTTGCAAAACAGGAATTGCGCAAATTATTTTTCCAGCGCAAATGTGCAAGTCACCAGCCCCCTTCTTCCGCGGCACTTACGTTTCCACCCACATAACCAGCCATCGCACGGCCAACGAGTTTAGCAACGCCAGCGCTACCGCACATATCCCGTTGAATTTATCCAGCTGATTAATCAATCTAAGACCTCGGCTCTATGTTATTGTTTGGAATTCAATTAATTTTCAACGGGATGTCATTTGTATTGGGCCAAATCACACAAACCGAGCGGATAAAAGATGTGGTCCTAATTGCAATGAAGCAAACATCAGCGTTCGCCGTTCAGTCCGGGGGGGTGGTAAAAGAACGCACAGCACTTTAATACACCGCAACAACCCCTTTCTGCCCGATTACCGGCGTTCAAGCACGCACATATTTATGTAACCATAGCATAGACAATGTGAGAAAATAATAGGTCATCAACATGCCGAACTCAGTAAATGAGAGAGCGGGCGAGAGAGATTAAGATTAAGTGACGATTTTGGTACGTTGATGAGACATTGAGTAATGTCTCCATCAGCTTCATGTCATTTAAAGCTTTAAGCCCAATGAATGCAGCATTTATCTTCTATCTAAATCAAATCAATGATGTTGAAATTAAATTGACAGGATGAGTTAGTGAAGATTGCTTACCCGGAAGATGCCATCGTGGGGTGTGAGGTGACGCTTTTGGACGGGGCATTTTTCAATTTCGCTCGTTTTCAAATTGGAAATAAAATCGTGTGTGAATGAATCGGGGTCAGGCGAAGGATGGGTTCGGTCTGTAATGGGAGGAGAGAAGTAAAAAAAAACGTGAATATATAGGAAATAGTGGCTGAAAGATATCTACAGAAATAATAAATCGTTCTCAATATTCCGTCCGTCTTTCAGCAACACATTAAATGGTGGTGGTCTGTCCATTTTTCAGGGCAAGACATGTTATATAAAAGTATCTAGCGTTGAGAACAGCAGCATCCTTGTTTGTTCGTAAAAGCGTGAAATGTTTTCAAGATTTCTTTAGTTAACATCAGGCCGTTTTTCGGGTTATTATCTATTTTCTATATAGCTGTTGCAACATCCAATTCGTTTTCCACTCCCTACTCAAACATACTCATATGCTATATGCGGAATACATGCATATATTGTGCACAATGAGCACTTGTACGATAACAAAACTTTAGCGCCCAACAAAAGTCCCTCTATATTTATGCGTATATTTTCACATATACTCGTACTCGTATGGTGGAAAATGGAATGCCAAACATTAGTCAAAACGATCTGTTTTTTTCCTTGAACCATCAAATACAACAGAATCGTTTCCTTCAGCTAAATGCCCTCCACATCCATTTCTGTATGTATATTTACATATGGAATGTTTACATAATAAATTACCAAGTCCTCATTTTTATTTCCATTTTATGTCTTTGCGTTTTTACTTAGCAGCACTTGCGCTTCCTCTCAATGGGTTTGTTGTCTTCTCGCAGCCACTTTCAATTCATGTTGAACTAAACGGCACAGTATCAACAGAGGAAAAGGTTGCTCTATATAGCGAGAAATGTGTAAGTAGATGGTTGAGAGCCAAGTATTAAAGCTTCTTAGGGTGTGGATGATAAGCCCTTAGTGGGCGTTTGGGTGTTGTGCAGTAACGAAAAGTTACATGTTACTGCTTTTAGTTGGAATATTATTTAGCACTTTTATGTGATGAGTAAATATCATTTTGGTTTCTAAACTCATCAAAAAGTAACATGAAAGAATGAACATTTTTTGTTCTGCAAGATTTTTTTAAAACAACAATTAACAACGAAAAATAGCATATTAATATATTAAACGTAAAGAAAAGTTCTTGTCGTTATATACAATAGTAAATATGTTTCCTCTTTCTCTCTAATTTTTTCGAACTTTAAGGATACTTATGAAAACTATATAATATATATGTTCAGCGTTCATATACTGTGCTTAATGCGATACGCAAGCACATAGCAATGCACTTTAGCCTTTTTATGCGCTATCCACATTTCGGTTGTATGTTCAAATAATTTCCGTTATCAGACGGACATGAAACTTTTCTATTCGAGTCTGTATGTTTGCTTACTGCGCAATGCAATTATTTCGATTGAACGAAAGAAAAATGCAAATTAAACTGCATTCATTGCAGTCCATTCGTATATGAACAGAAACATAAGGACCCTTTAACGAAATGAATTTGCTTTAAAGCGAAACAAACAAACGTACGTATATGAATATGCAAAGGAACAAACAAAAAACCAAAGACCATTAAGAGTCTTGTCGGACAGAACGGATCACCTTTCATTTGTATTCATATTTATAAACGGGTTTCCTGTAGCATTGAGAATGTGCCAAAAGCTCTCACAATTTGCCATTACTCGTCTTCATATTATAGCGGAAAAGGCTCCACACCATTCAATACCAAATCTACTTCACCGTTGTCGCATCCCTCGAATCTACATACACAACATATTCGGAAATGTGCATGCTAAAATTCAATTCACTTATAAATCGTCGCGTCGTCTTGTAGTGCCACGTGAAAAGGACCTTAATTTGTCTTTTGTGATGGAAATGGTCGACCACTTGCCTCAAATTCTGTCGTCAATGGATCATTTTTCTCAATCACTATGTCTTTGTGAAAGGCTTCAACCCTACAAACTGCTAAGGTGTCAGCATCAAAAGGAATATCGTATTCTTGAGCTCGGTGTGAAAATGTCCAACACCTTGCGATCAACCGGAGGCTTTACATCTACGTCGTGTTTTGTTCCCATAGCATACACGGTCAACGGGTGAGAGTTCGATCAAGGGATGACGGAATTTATGCAGAAAGACTGCTGCCAGTTGCGTCCTTTCTTTATGTCACAAGGATTCCCTTGGTGTCACCCACACTTAGCTGGCGCTTTTCACACTAACTTCTTTTGCGCGTTCTCGTATCATGCGGTGTCGGGAAGAAAACAATCGTAAAAGCATCGCCCCAATTTGACAAAAAAGTGATTTTTCTTCTCCAGCAGCCACACCGACGGTAATACATTGATACTCAATATAACCCCTTTTCAAAGTGACAGAGCATTGTGCGCTTTTCAATTTCTACATTATACTGCAAGCAAAGGACATGTCCAATATAAGAAAGAAAAAACTGAGCGGGTTGCGACAATATGGGGGCAGAGTTAGTCTAAAGGGGGCGGAAAACTTAACGGCCGAGACATTTTTTTTGTCTAAAACTTATACACTGTATGTGTAATGTATATAGAGATCGAATGCGTGTGTATGTCAGGTTTCGGTCGGTTCCAGTTGAATGAATATGGAAAAATCGGGGGAGGTTTTGTTCCGTGGGAATTTGATAAACCCTTATTTCATTCGGTGCATACATTAAGGCTTCCCTCAAAAACATATATGATACTGATATTCTACAAAGGAATATATGCGAAAACAGCCACTGCAAGTCATATTGTTTTCTATTTTCCAAATTGAATATGATAATTTTATGTGTTTTATTGAATTTTTTGTGGTTTGTGGGACACGATTTTTTGACGATGTTCGTATGTTAAGATTTATGTAGGTTGCAATGTGTTCCGTTAACATTTTTTTTTTGTTTGTGAAGGGACGTTTCAGTTGGATTAATGTCTCTTTTAGTTGATTGATTTATCTTGTAATTTATTGGTGAGTTAAAGATACCTTAACAAATCAATAATAATGTGCCAGTGTTTTAAAAAGACGGTGATATGACCTTATCCCAATAACGAATCCGCTTAAGAAACATGTCAATTAAATACAACAACCTTTACCTTCATTACTGATATAAACGCATGTATTTTCGGAATACTGAATTGTTGAGAGTTTATTTATAAAAAAAGGGAAAAATGGATTATTTATAGAATACTGATAATAAAATTAATTTTAATTATGTCCAAAATATCAATTCACTGTCACTTAAACGATTGACAATTATTCTGAAAACGTCATATCACGAAAAGATAATTCATGTTAGGTAATTAAAACGACTGGTCGTTAGTTAACCCACTTAAAATTGCGGATGCACATGACATTTCATGAAATATGAGACACATTAATAACATAATGCTTATATAAAATCAACACCTTATCCGGTTAATTAAGAATCCCATCCGGATCATTATAATTGACTTCCTGAAATCGAATTGGCAGATTATTTACTATTTATTTAACTATAACATTTGTGATGCATTGTCATGTTAGTGGTTAACAAAAAAAAAAAACTCCACACAAATTGCATCTCCTATCAAAATAAGCAATTTGTTAAGATTGAACATTGAGATTTACATAACGGATATTGCACACGTTCATGCGTGAAGAACGAGAATATTCTGTGCGAGTCTTACATCCCATTACTCTAAGCACAAGAATTGGAATTAATTAATACGGAATTGTGGTAAATCCTTCTTTTGCAACCCCTAAGATATCAAGGCATGCACATACACTCGCACTCAGCCGGATATAAACGCACCCACTTTATGTACTACATAAATGGCTAAATACACGCTATATATGATGCATGTGGATTGTGGAATAGCGCCACGTTCTAGTGGCACAACTTATAAGCGAAAGACGATACAGACCTAAGTCGGAAGTGGCGTGCGTATTCAAGATAAATTGCCAAGATACTTCAGTATCTTCGTGATAATATAGGCCAAGAACGCGCAGATACACACTAGAGCGCATATTAACAGACACAAGTCCAGAAGCGCATATATAAATAAAATCGTTACGCTTTTTGTTCCCAGCCTGATAAAACGCTTCTGATTCTGTAACTAATTTACTTACACTGCCCTAATTACTGGGTAGTCTTGCAGCTAAATAACACGATATTTTATTTAGATTATCAATTTTACTTCGGCTGTTATACCGTCTTGCGTGAGCTTGTGCCGTGTTTCTATTGGCTATAAAGGGGGTGAACAAAATTTATAATACAACTAATTGGTTACTACCGTCAAGAAAATGTTTTATGCTATTGATTAAGATAAGAATAAAACAATACGAGTCCTTATAAAATAGTTGAGATCACTTTTTAAACAAAAAAGCCCCAACGAGTGAACATTTCTATTTTTAACCTAACAAAAGTGTAAAGCCCTAAAATTGTTGTCATTTTGCCTGCTGAAACTGTACGACTCGCAATGAAGCGTTTATCGTGGATGGGGATGATAGCACAGGAGTTGTTCAAGCCGGCTACCAAAAAAAAACACCCCATCAGCGATATCCATGCACACTACATGGTACACACAGAAACAACACTAATACAGCAGAAATGTGTGCATTGAAGTGTTTGAAAAATCCAACGTGCGAGTCCTGGCCGAAATTTAGAGAATCATTAGCAAGATGAAAGGAACATCACGATTTTATGCATGCATGTGTGATTTTTTTTAGCGCTCAGAGTGGAGCGAATATACGATACTTGATTCGATTATTCAATATACAACCCAAGGGTGGTACTATAGGTCCGCTACTTTCTATTTTTTGTAGAATTTCCCTCGTTGTACCACCTTTTCAGTTGACTTTGTGTGTTGTTTAACGTACGGATGTGAATGGATTCTGGTAGCTTTACACGTTTAAAAAAAAAACGTTTTATGTTCAAATACAACCACATAAAGGAAATTGGCGCGAATTACGAGAAGTGTAATTGCAAAAAATAAAATAAAATAAAGTTAACACTCAATTAGATGCTTTTATGACTTCTCGAATCAAACATGATCATAAAAATTATAAGCCGATGTTTACTTATTTTTTAAGTGCGTTTAAGTTATTACTTTGGATCAATGAAAATCATTGCGACCATATAGCGATTATCCATCCTTAACGGCCGCAATGCTGCAATCTAACATTTAAAAAAATGCACACTGATTTGGACGGATCAACAGGACTGAACATATAAACACAAAGAATTGAAGCAAAAAGAATTATGTCAATTTTAATTGTGAATGTTTTTTATTTAAATTGCTCTTCATCCCATAAAAAAGTGCTGCCGCCGCCTCGCCTCGCCGACGAGGCCATGTGTGCACAAATCTCTCCTTTTTTTTCGCGATTCGAAGCGATACAAAACCATTTTCAAACAACATACATGAAAATGCTCACAAACGCATTCAAGCCATCCACCCCGTCTCCACTTGTGCAGCACATCACCGCATCCAAAAGCAATATGCCACTCTATGTGCGCGTCAAATTGTCTCACACGCCATTTATATATAAATAAATGCGAGAAAAAATGCAATTGTGAAGTATTTATCCGGTACAAAACTGCCATGCTGTTGCAGTGATGCAGAAGTGGGGAAGAGGAAAAAAAAAACGTGTACGCAAAAACACACTACACTTGCGATAATATTTACCGAAACGAATGTGTGGAGAAGACAAAACATTTTTAATTTAAATCCTCCAACTCGCTTGAGGCGGCCATCGCCACCCAATCAACCCCTTTTCGTGTGTGTCGCGCACTCAAATGCATGCGAGCGTTCGCCGTACGTGGAGCTAGCCGTGTATATGTATGACGGTGATGGCTGACGTATCAACCTTGATTTGCTTGATGGCGTGCTTGCACCCCATAGGCGAAAATCCGTCGAATGCTGTGTGGAACCCACTGGCGGCTGCAATGACAACTAAGCATTGCGGTATCTCATTAAACAAACTTTTAAATTGGACGTGCATAAAATCGAAAATCTCTATTTGAGTTGCGGTCAACCGCAAGTTGTTAGAACAAAGGAGGAGTCTAAATTACATAGTTATTTGAAATACAAAAGGAAAATCGTCTGTGCAGCTATGCAGCAGCATACAGCATACATATATGTATATTTAAGCCAAAGATGAGCGCAGGAAAGAGTGGCCAATTATGTTAACGTTATATACTCGTATGCTCGTATACGCTGGGGGTAAATATTGGAGAAAATTTAAATTGCGCGTCATGTTGATGGGCACTTTTTATGCACTGGTGACTTGCTTTAAAGTCAATTTGGAAAACATTTTGATTGAGGCAATCCCATTCGCAATTACAATTTCGTTGCTAACTACTACTTGCATTTAAGAAGAAGTTGATAGAATTTTGATCGGACAACCAATTTTCTTATCCATTTACAATAGAATAATAATTAATATTAAGTTGAATAAATTAAGTGGCAATAACAGCGCGACGCGTCATAAAAGGACATGTAAAAATTGTCTGCAAACAAAACTTTGTCACATTGTAAATATGGCAGCATTAAAAACTCTGATGGCACAAACACATATTTCCACGTGGCAACAGAACGATATCGTCACAACATTACCTCGAGTTACTTAAACATCCAACCTATTTACCCCAATTAAGTACATTATTTGCAATTGTAAAAACTTTTTGCCTGTTTTTTATGTCATCTCTTGAAGGCAAAGTTTCCATGTGAAACAGCGTGTTAAGAATTCATATTTTTTCACCATATTTGGTCTCAGTAAAATAATAAGGAAGCGAAACACAAATAGAAATGTAAAATGGGGAAAAACTTGAGCAAATTTACCCTAATTAAGTCGGACAAACAAAATTAATTCAAGTACATGAATTAAAGTGGTACAGTTTTAAGTAATACAGATTTCTGAATGTTTCCTTATTTTATTATAAATAATAAAAATATCTGCTTCTTACAAATCAGTTTTTTTAATACACCTAAAAATGTATAATTAAATAATTAGTTACTTTAATTTTTATGCAAAGCCAAGATTTAATACAATCGGTTGCAATACATTTATAGTTTCATTAAATTAAATATGTTATTTAACAATAAATTTGTGGTTCGCTTATTAATTAGCTTACTATAAAATTTATTATTGCTAACAATATTCTTCAAATACTTTTGTGTATCTGTAATTCAAATGTTTTTTTTTCTAATGCTTGTTTTCAAATTTGTTAAGAATATATGTTTAGTAAATGATTAAAATTAATTGAAGAATAAATATATTTTTCATTTAAAGAAAAAAATATCAGTAAAAAATTGATTTTCAATGAAGAGCATAACATTGAAGTGTGTATTCTAAACATATTAACTTTTTAAATTGAATCCAAGCTGCCAAAAATCAGATAGTATTAAGAAAAAATATTGAATTTTTATTTATTCAAACAAATAATAACTTTTAACGACAAGATCACAATTTATTAATTTTTTTTATAAATATGAAATCATCTTATAAACTTACTTAAAAGTTATACCAGCGTCAAAATGTTTACGAAAACATATTTTGTAACAAAAAACTCTTCTTTCACCCAAAAATATGGCAGCAGTAGAGATAACAGCGCAAAAAAAAATTGGTCGAACATAAAAATAACAGCAGTCTGGCTACTATCCAAAGATGTTACGAAAATTAAGAATTCGTTTTTACAAGACTCACAACTCTTTTGCCTGCCTAAAACTGAATACGTTTTACCTTTTGCACCACTGGAGCTCGGCCATGTGGGAGGTGCGACAGGGGTTGAGCTGATGAAGTCACAAGCTGCGAATATTTTATGTGCATATTTTTCTCATTTTACGTATGTCGTATGCTCTTTTTTTGTCGCTTTGCAAACCAGAATATAGATTTACCACCCACGAGCACACAATAATATATACACAGTGGCTGGGCGTCTTATACATAAGGGTGTAGAGAGGAACTGTTTTCAACAACTTTAAGCTGCTTGAACTTGTTAAAATCACTTACAACTTTACTATCATTCCATTGAAATTAAAACACATTATCGAATAACGCCGTTATAAAAACCCGGCATCCAACCCCAACCCCCAATGCGATAGGGGGAGTAGTTGCGCTTTTACAGCTACGGTATAAATATATGTAGCAAACAATAATGCGCCTTTAAAAGCCATAATATCGTTGTTGTGATTGCAGTGAAAATCCTTGCATGTTCATGTGACAACTATACGCGCGACAAACTTCTGCATGCAGCTTGGGTACAGCAGCTGCAGAGTGCAGATGCACAATGCAATATGCTGTGTGCACAAATATGGTTTAATGTGTTTCAGCTTCAAATCGGATACGAATACACATTTACACATTTGACATATTTGCAACTGTTTAAGTTGGTTATGTAATTACACAGGCATTTGTGCCAGGGTTGGTTTTTTTTTTTTTACACTTACAGTTTTTGTTGCTGTTGCTGCTGCTGTTGTGATGCAGAACAGCCGCAGCATCTTATAAAACTTGAAAGCGTTCTTGCGAGCTTAAAGTTTCACATTCTTACAGAGGCTTAACTTTGAATAGAGATAAACGTTGAAACTAAAAGTTGACTGCATGAGCGTCAATATATTCGTAAACATATGAAGCGGGAAGGCAGAAAGTGGGTACGCTTTTAAGGGTGCAGGGGGTTGTTTTGCTCAGCATTTTTGGTTCGCCTTTTTATTTCATTTCAATTTGTGTTCTTTTCTTTGGTGTGTGCGCGAAAGAGTGCCTTTAACGGCTGCTGTTTGTATATATACACAAGATAGTGCTTGTTTTGCTATAATAGTTATGTGTGTATTCGTATCTAAAGTCGAGATACAATAGGACTGGGCTTGGCTCCGCATTGGCGGCATCCACAGAGGCCAAAAACTGTTTCAAAATAAGAAATCATGCTCGTGGAAGGGCGGAAGACCAAATCCTGGGGATGAACGGAAGAAACGAAAACTTTGTGTTTGTGTTTCTTCTGTTTTCTTCTTTTCTCTCGTATCTTATTTTTTTCTTTCTACTTCATCCTCTTGTTCTTATACGCTACTTCTTGTTCTTTAGCCCGTGCTTTGTTCATTTTGTGTGTTACATACAACAATTCTTTGCGATGTCGCTCCAGTTCTTGTTTGGTGCTCTCTTTACCAGTTTGTACATTATAAATAATGCTTACTAGCCGAGAGTAGTAAGCAAAAACGGCGTGGCGTACACAACTATAAACGAAAGAAAGACAAATACTACTTGTCTGCCATGCAATCTTGTTCTATTTTTCTTTATTTATTTATTTATCTCCGCACTACTTTCAGGCAAAGCTCATGTGAGTGTCTTTTGACTGTGTACTCCTTACTTCTGATAGCAACAGATTTATGTGCGGCCAAGGAAAATTCACTGATATATTTTCACAGATAAAGTGACTTCAATGTATGGCGCTGCCGCATGTTTGACGCTGCGCTGAGTCTATACTGATACCAGATACAGGGTTAAAATATGTAGACGACAAGAAGGGGTGCAAAACAGGGAGTATAGTGGCTGGGTTGACTGGAAAATAGCACATATACAAGAAAATCAAATGCGATATACATAAACGTTGAGTTTACGATTCCGGATAAAAAGTGACCCATTTCTACATGGGGAAATTATATTTTGATACACAGATTCATTTACGGAATATTTATGTTTGACGAGGAGAGTAGATACATAGAGATGGCTTGATATTCGAAGGATACGGCAATTTGACATGGAAAAAGGGTTCATATCTGCTTTAATTAGGCTGTGCTTAATACAATGTATATATATATATACTATATCCTTTTCATTTTTATTACTAGCATTTAACCAAAAGTTAAAATTACCGGAAAAACACATGTCAAAATGTTTGATGTTGTGGAAACTGCCTGTACTCGAATAACTACTGATATATTATGTGCATTCATTTATTTGGATCTTTGATGTAAAGGTCGGTGGTTGCTAATGGGAGGTGAAGGTGTCTCAAAGACGGTGGACAATTTAAAAATATTTTTGTTCACAATGATTTTGTACATTAAACAAAAATATGAAACTAGTTTATATTAAACTTTATTAAGAAATTGCATAGTATAAGTAAAGATATTTATATTTTTTAAATATAAATTGTATATATAAAGTGATCATTTTTTTATCTTAAAAACTCTAAGAAGAGCCATTGAATAGTATTACATCAGGTCCAACCCTTTATGTTAAAATATTCTTTATTTTATCAAACGACAAAGTAAGATATTAAAAAACATCCATCGCACGATAGCTCGAAAAGCCATAATCAAATGCCATATACGAAATAAAATTTCAAATTATTCTTAACATATTCCTTTGAATATGTTAAAAGAAAACAACCCTATCGCACATTAGAAGCTGGCTCCATGCGTTATAATAAAAGGCCAACTTTTGTGATATTTCTATACACGCACAAACTCATATGTATGGCTCGAGCTATTGCAATATTTCAAGGAGATGGGTATCGAAGAGAAACAATTTCCTCTTACCAAATTTGTCTCGCTTCGGCTGTTTATGGGGTTGTAAATGTAGCATTTAATTAAATGGGCACAGTTAGGCCTTATCTTTGAAATTAAAATTTGAAACGGCCAGTTTTATCTCTCACATTTTATTCTATTGTATGTAGAATTCAAAACTATTGCATTAAAGCTTTTCGTAAATATGGTTGGTTGTACTAATACAACAATAATTGTATGTATAGAAATTGCAGTAAATTCAAAACGCAGTTGTGACAATCATGTGTCTTCTAACTAAGAATTGCATGTTAAGGATTAATCGTAATCAGGCGACGAACCACTTTT
>JANSTS010009594.1:4339-18386 GCA_026546915.1 Sylvicola fuscatus
AATCAAAAACAAAACCATTAATTAATTTTCTAACATTTCTACTTGAATTTTGTATAATGGTACACTTGTGACTCGTGAGTTTTGTTTGTTGTGGATGGATAGTCAAAGTCATATAATAGCCCACCTATAAGACTATTATATCTACGTGCATGTATGTTTTAATCACATCAAACACCCTCTCTAACAAAATATCGTCATTTGCCGAACTAAAAGGGAAACAAGCACATAACTCCCGTCCCCACCCAATCGCTATCCTGGTCCTTTATGGCATATCCAACGCGATTAACTGATACCGTGTTTTAACTCTCAACGGTAGGTGGACTATGTACATTGTACAATACATGTGAATTGTGAGACATGTACGAGTGGCTAATGTTGCCACCCTGATGGTTGATTGAGGGTGGTGTTCGTAATTGTGGTGCGGCGCATATCTGCAAGCATTGAATGCGGAACAAGATGAATGGTATCACCATTTTAAACCCTTTTCATTTGGAATCCCTATGAATATTATCAAAATTCTTGCTATATTCCAGCCAAAGCATTCATTCTGACCCCTGGTAATATATGCATGGTGAATTCTGTGTGTTTTCGCTCGTAGATAGGCGTTTATTGAGATGAGGGAGTGCATGTGTGTCTGCCTCATTATCAAGTATGTAGAACCCTCATTTTTGCCAATGAGATTTATGAGGATTAAAATGGTTAAATACCAGTTTTTTTGCTGTCGGTTGTGTCGGGATTGTTTGTTTTATCCGTATATATATATTTTGAGTGGGGGTTAATGTTGGCAGGGTGGTATTGAAACTATGCTTTAACAGCCATTTAGGAATTTCTTTAAAAAATGTTCTGTTTGTTTAATTAGTATATTCTTCAGCAATTACTTAATTAAATTAATTTTTAGAAATTCGTGATAGATTTAATAAATAAATTTCTTTGGGTGAACATCAATCAATAGTCAAGTCAATAGCTTTTATGTGTACAAACAATAATATTTGAAAACGTCGTTTGCCAATGAACATGTTTTTTGTCAGTTATGTGATATAAAACATAGAAACATCTAAAACAAAATACGTCTGAATACTTACAGATAGGCTTATTGTCATGAAAATGCTCTAGCAAAATCTAAATAAAACTAGACATACCAAAATTACGAAAACAACAAAACTGTGTGACCTTCTTTGTGTTCTGGTTTCTTATGCTTATTTGTTTGTGTACTTTCCGCCCGGAAAATTTATTATACAGCATTGCAGATAAAACTTCGCAATCTGCATATACATAAACATACATACACGCAAATATATGTGTAATATTATAAATGTTGTCCTGTTTGTTAAGAATACATTTTCAGTAGAAAGAAAAACCTGATTAAGTTTATTGATTGCTGCTGTATAAATTCACTTATATCTTAGTATATAGATAATATCTATATTTTATCCTATAAAGTGTTGAAGATAAATATTAAAATTAAAACACATTACACTAATAAATAAAACAAATTACAAATTATTATAATCGCACCCACACGCACCACAAACATTGTATATTTTCTAAACCTCTGTCAGCAGACAAACAAGTAAATACTGAAGAAAAGCCAAGCCCCAAAAAGCGAATGGCACCAAAATATAAATTAGTGAAAATATTAATGACACTATCAAAAAACATAATCAGCCTTTGGGTAAAACTCTCTAGCTAACCATCCAAATATATTAAAACATATATTTTTCTTCGTGACGAGAAGTCATAAATTACAGGTCCCCGGGAAGTACATAATAAACAGACAGGAAATGTGTTTGATAGAAAATTCTACAATATTTCGTGGTTCATTATGGATTACAAAGTAAACAAAACGACAAGAATAATCAGCTTTTGCGTGAGTGTGTGTGTGTGTGTGTGTGTGTGACCTTAAATTTTCTAATTGTAAATAAACTTGTTAAGGTAAGAAGATTGTGAAACAATTTTGATAGATGCTCTTACTAATTACATTTATCTTCGTTATAGTTATTATTATCACAAAACGTAGACCTCATGCCTGTTAAAAATATAAATGGGGCAGGTTCTAAGATTCTTCACTCAAGATCGAATTTAAGTGGTATTAAACAGATCATTTTATCGAACATAATTATAACTATGCATTAGATGTGGATTGCTTAAAACACTAAACCACCGCCAGTTAATGAGTCTTTTAAAATTTTGTTTGTAGCTGCTATCGATTGCGTGCCAACTAATTTAAACTTTTTGGTTTATTTTCTTGCATGACTATTTACTTCGAGTTCGCTCAGACTCCTCTGGCCTTCTTTCAAGTCTTTTTATGTGAAGACCGCATAAATACTGTCGGTCGTGCTTTCCTTGCTTCATTCAATATATATACTGTACAATTGGACGACGCATCGTAATAACATAAGAAGTAATCCGTATATGCAATTTGTTATTCCAGCGAAGTGACTGATAAAGTCAAGCGCGCAAACGAAACTTATACAACTTATGATCTCAACTCCCCAAGAATAATACAAGATTTTAATGAAATTAAAGAAAAACACAACAAGCGACTGATAAATTATTATAAAGTTGCAGGCACTCCATCGACTGACTTTTTGCCATAATACACATCGATATGTATAAAGTCTGTTACTGGAGCGATAAGAAAACGCATCGTAAACAATTAAAGCGACATGCTGCATAGCTGCTCGTCTGGATGCTGGAGTCTTCTGAACAAAACGTAAGTATCATACAAGTGAAAACAATTTCTTTTCTTTTCTCGCCAATCGCACTTGAATATATGGAATTGAATTTTATACAATGCATAAGAGTTTGTACGGGACGGGACGTATATGAGTGTTCCTCATTGCGCATTCTATTTCCATTCACGCTCTTATGTGTCCGCCTACAGATGCAACTCTGATTTATCCGAGTGACGGTTTGGTCTCGTTTTTAAGATGCTTTTTTTTTGTTTTTAAGAAATAGGGAAGGTTCATAGCGCTCTCGTGTTCGTTTATTTGTGTATATATGTTTCAGTGAGAAAGAAACGAAATTGCATCTTTATTTTTAGACGACAGAGTGCAGACAAAAATATGAGCCATATTTTTACAATGCCATTACGCTCTTGAATTGTTAATTGCAATTTTCGGTATGGATACTAAAAATGTAGATGCAGTTAATATAATTTTTGTGTAGGATGATTGTTACATCTTAATTGGGTGACCAGGTCAAGGATTCAAAACCCATATTATCAAAACAATAAAAACACTCACAAATTTCAATTCTTGTATATTTTTTTACTAAATCGCATCCGCCAATTAAGAGTGTAATTATCGTCTGAGTATTTTAATGAAGCCATCTGAAATTTGTTTAATTCTGTAATAATTAATTATCTTGAGGAGGAGGTACATTTAAAAATTAGAAAATATAACGTATGTTACGCTTATATGTAATCGTATAAAACAAAAATGATTCTTTTTAAAAAAGAAAAATAATCGGATCAATGACCTAACTTGAAGCGTCTTGAAAAAAAACTTATTCTTGGTATTTTTAATATTTTCCCTGGTGCTTTTAAGAAGATTCAGCATCAGTCTGATGTGAAGAAAAGTCTTACGCATAATGTGTGTATGATTAAGTTTGTCCAGGTAACTGGGTATCCCAAAAAGGGGTTCTTCATATTCGAAAATTGCTTGAAGCAACTCCACGACCAAATTAAATATCTGCACTTGGCCAAGACTGCACTTTTTTCAAGGCGAGCATTGAATGGTATAAAGTTTTCGTGCTTTTTGGAGGCAACACTGGGAGATCGTAAAAGCGGTGTAAAAAAACGTAAAAACAGTGCACAGGGCTATCATTTGGTTGAAGTTTAATTTTAGAGAAAATGATCTGAAGACATTGTGCAATTTGTATCACGGTTATAATAAAGAATATGTATATAAAATGAGTACATGAACGAAGATTTAGCAGGTATTTTCGCATTCAAGAATCAGGATCCAATTATAATAAAATCAGATTTTTGGCATTATCAATTTAGGAACGTACATTCGATGACCGTTTGTTAAAAAATCATTATATAGTGTATGTTCGACAAATTAAGGAACCAATCTACTATGTTTGATTGCTTTACATGTTTAGGCTGTTCCTTTTGTCCAATTAGAGAATTTTCTTAGTTCGACGAGCCGCAAAGCAACATTCATCTGGAATATTTCGTTTATAATATTATAAGTTCATGCGGCTCTGTGTCTATGTCCCGAATTCTTGAGAATACCGTCACAATGGCAAGATATTTAATCTAATTCCTCAAACTAAGGGACTTGAAAGAACATACAAAATGACAACATGCTGGAAAACTTTACCCATGTATGCCAAGTATAAGAGCCATTAACATGTTTGAGAGACATTCATCTACTAGAATGGAATTTAATCTTGCAAAGAAAATAGTTGAACCCTATCCTAGCTACCATACATATATTCAAGCTATACCCTTCTCAATTTGTTGGTTGCGCGTTCACCCCCCATTTACGTCATACATCCAACGACCCCTTCGTCATTCAGCAGGGCGTGTGCAGGTATTCATGAGTTTTCAAAATATTTCTTCGCTTTTTTTATGTGTATAAAATACTCGATTCACTCTTTCACCCCGTATTCCTATATGTTTGGCGTGTTTCGTGTGTTTTGTTCACATTATCTTTTTGCATCCATAGTCCTCACAGTCACCATCTAACATGTTGGCTTGAAAGCGCACATGTATGTATATTGTATAATACGAAATGAAAAGTTTTAAAGCTCCACACTGGCAAACTTTCTGCAAAGTACTTTTCGGGGTAAAACTTTTCTCTCGCTCAAGATAACGACCGTTTTATAACACACCATAACGGCCATTAAAGGAAATTTATATCGTTGAATTAAAACGATGCATTCAAACTATTTCCCTGGGGTAAACTTTTGCATTTGAATATATATCTGCAGGTCTACAGTAGAAAGGCAAAAGTGCCCTGAGGCGATATAAGCAGCAGGCTGAGTCAAATAGTACAAAAGCTTTTTTAACATATTAAAATTGCTAGCCACATATGAGCCACTCGATACTTTTCTGTCACATATGTGGTGCAACTGTGGCACTGCAATGCTGTTATTATTTATAATGAACTCACAGAGATCCGGTGATAAAAGACAGCCTGGATCTGCCGCATACTTACAGGTTTCTTTTTATTTAAAAATAGATCTTTTACATTGTTTAATCTGTATTCTGTGTCCTGTAACAAGGAACAACGGTTAAATCTCTCATTGCACCTTCACTCTCCAACAAATCAGCGTTCAAACATCATTGAAAATTCGAATGAAGCAAAACGAGAAGCCAAAACTTCCTTTTCTGCTATGTTCCTAAACCCATCAACCCTTTTCTCGTTAATACACGTATAAATTGTGCTCCCAGCCACCCCCTTGTTACCAAACACCAACAAAGCTTGATGGTAAATTTACATTTGCCGGGGAGGTAAATCCCTGTGGAACAATAACATCTTCTGGGCATCCACCAAAAGGACAAGCATTACCTACAAACATAGTCACCAGCATAACAATGTGAGCTGGTAGTTCGAACCTACATTTATATATACATATATATACATATTTACATTAGAAGCGAATCCTGCATAACTCCTGTCGGTTGCCTCTACAATCTACATATGAACACAAAGTACATTGGACCGACACTCAACACCATATCGTACATCAGTCTTGATGTTTGTTTCTCGTGTTTAATTTTAACCCGCGTGCTTGCATGCTTGTTACTTCATGTATGTACACACATGCAAAATGTGTACTATAAATATTTGCATGCACACACATGTTAGAGGGGCCACAATACTATATACACGAAAAGCGGTTTTGCATCAGTTTCAATGAATTTGTAGTTCAAGTAATGTCGCATAACATGTTGTATAAGTGAACGAGCAATAAGCATGTAGCCTAAAATGCACCAACAAATTTAGATCCAAACATGAAATGGTTTTTTGCAATAAATTTAATTGAGCTCGAAAATCAACACCGTGACACATTGAGAAACCGGGCCTTTTGCACAGCGAATGTGTATTTGTGTGTTTGTTAGAAGATAATCAACTTGAAATAAATGTATCCATTTGTTTGAACGCTGATTTGCAGCGGTAAAACGTCCCACTCTGTGAGTAAGCAGTCGCTAATCCCACAACCACAGGTATTATACCGCACCGTCAACTTTCCAGCAGACATAAGCGCGCATATATTATAGATTATGGTGCAAGGTCTGTCTATAGTCTATGGAGCATGCCATACGATGCATATTGTTGAATGTACGCAAACACTGTACGACGCGACGTACGGTGTACACACATGATTGTGTGCATGATGGAACTAAATTTTAAGCGAGGTACAACGTTGCTATAAATCCGCTGCCTCGAGTGTTTATCAATGATAAGCGTGTAATAATGACTTAATCGCAGTTTAATAGCCGTTTTGGGGGTAGACACTGTATTATAATAATAATCGTTCTCCCGCGTGGTATCTTTGTTCCTATATATGTTTGGCCTTTGGCATGGCGCTTCATATGTGTATACACTATATGCATGTCCTAGTACATATACATAGAAGTTAGATATGCACCCGTTATGCTCGTGCAGCAGGGAATCCAGATTAATAATAAATTGCATTTATGCCATATTATTCCAGGGAAATGCCATTACTTCCTGTATACAGATAAGTGATATACGTTTAGTTTATCCTTTTAAGTTTGATAAGTCTTATCGGTTTAAACATATTAATTAAATTGTTTCAACATTATGTTTTGTACGAGTTTTTTTTTGTTGTTGAAAAATACAAATAACTGCCTAACGTTGCATCATTTTCACACCATAAATACGCCGGATATGTGCGAAATCGCATCCCAGCTTAATGAGATTCAATTGACGATGCTTCGGTAAGTTAAACTTTATTATTCTTCTTTCACCTTCTCATTCATTCTCGTTATATCTGCTTTATTAATTAAATTATTAATTTAATTTTTTTTTGTTTTATAAGAACAATACGTGTTGGAAAACAGTGTTGCAAATAATAAATAAAATTTATTGGGCCATTACATGAACTTTTTCATAACAAATCTGTTCAACACTCACGCTTTCGCGCAGCAAAAACAAAATTTGAAACAAACCAAAAAAAAAAAGAAGTGCGAGCAAACAGTTTGATGAAAAAATACTAAAGGGTGAGGAAAATATTTAATTGTATAGATAATTAAAAAAGATAAGCATACACGCAGAGTTTGGGCAATGGGCAGGCCGAGTTGTATTGCATTTCGCGGGATAAAAAAAACTTAAAATTTATTCGATTGAGATGATGAAAATAATTTTGTTTTTATAATTTATGAATTTATTGGGATCAACGTTTACATATATTTTTTTTGAATAATACGTGTTTACATGAACAAATATTTTCCATATTCAATTCTTAAAAATATTTTAATCCATACAGAATCATGATACTATGTATTACATTTTAAATTTACTACCCATTGAATTATCGTATTCCAGCCACCGTATTCGTACAGAATTAAATGACCATTGTTTGATAAAAATGTATACAAATATTTTAAACCGATTTTGGTGCACGAATGAGCATTTGGAATTGCAAATGAATGATAAAAAACACAAAACTCATGCCTTTTAAATCAAATTCCATCTGATATGCAGTCATGGGTGTATAGTTTTATATTAATAAAAAAGTATGTGTGCGGTGTATATGCAAGCGCAATATCTCAAACCGTGCATAACGTGAATAATATATTTCATAAAATAAAAAATAAATTATCTTTGTAAACATAATTGCGTGATTTTAAATTACTATACAAGTTTTGAAGAACCGACCATCAATAATTCTCAGGGACTGACGGAAAATCTCATTTATCTTTATATTGAAAATTGATTAAAAGCAGATGCAATGCTTTTTTTTATTTTCATATTACTGCTCTAAGGCCATTGACTTGGTCGCGTCGCCTCGTGTCTTCCGGAAAAGCGAGCGCGTATTTTATCATCCTCTTGCTTCCAAAATAAACGCACATAATCCGTTGCATTTTTAAACATCAGCAACAGCAGGAAAACGATGCGATGGTATGCTAACCTCATAAAATTGGCATGGCAATAATTTGCCGGTTAATTGTTTCAGAAGCACCTTTAAGCGATCGTTAAAAATGAATCATGTCGGAGGACGACAAAATGTGAACAATTTCTTTAACAAGCTATTATTTGGATCTGCTTATTATAAGCGACTCAAGAGATTCGCGGTATTTCAATATGCTCGAAAACATCGAAATAAAATGGAAAAGTAAAAGAACATTCACGTCTGAAGTTTGTACACGTCAGTTCATTTGCTTTCGAACTGGGGCGTTTCTATTCAACGCTTCCCTGCGCTATATTTGACGTTGCGCTTTTGTTTGGGTACATAAAAATAATTATTTATGACGATAATTGGTATAATTTTCAATCATGTATTTTGCTTTCAACCCTCCCTTAAATTGAACTACTTTGCGCTCTTTTATGTGCTTGAAATTAGGTTGGAGAATGATTTTTATAACGTAGAGTCGCTATGGTAAGTGATTACCAAGTGCTGAAGATTGTGCGAAAAGACTATTTAAATATAATATGTGCCTTATCATACTAAATTGGTTTAAATGATTCAGCTTACCGAGAAAAATATTAGTAATTTGAAGGGGATGTTTGATAACAATTTTTTTTTTTATAAAACTAATATCCTGTTGCAATATTATTCCATTTGATTACCATTTTAAAATTATATTATTTCGTTACAACAATTTGTTTGTAAATGTTCAAGTATACTAACTTCGTGCAAAGTATACACATTTTTGACCTTGGTTCACCTGCCAAATAAAGAATCGACTATCGACTTACGGTTGCTTAAGAAATCTATTTTTTAGTAAAAGCTATTTTTTAGGTTTTAATAATGGTAAAAAACAACCTTGTACATTTGGGCTCTAATGGTTACCGTATATTAACAATAGGGAGAAGACTAAGTACAAATACATTGCATCATAAATCATAATTTACCTGTTCTATTACAACGTCGATAAATTAGGTATAATTAAACCCAAGGCCTCTGAATAATGTACAAAATATATTTGAAATTGAAAAGCAAAAGGCTGTACAAAAAACGCACCATGTCTAATATAAAGGGTCAACCGTTACAAATTCACCAAAATATTATTTTCAAAGAATTATGCTTTGAAATTGCACAACATCGTGCAGCTACATTGTTCCTGAAAAAGGGTTTTTCATTTTCTTCTGTAGTACAAAACAAATTGTAAATATACAATATATGCATTGAAACAATGCGCACGGGTTAAAGATTCTCCTGCGGAGACCTTGTTTCGTTTTTCTTAATTCGGATTCACATGTATCACATATCGCTTACAAAAAGTCTTGTAAATGACTGGTGAAACAAAAACAATACACAAAGTCTGGAGTTTTGTCCTTGACCGTTTTTATCTACCACCATACAATAATTCAGATGCAAGAACAAAAAAACACTGCCTCCAGTCGCAGGGCATTGCATCTTCGGGATGCATGAAGATATGAGAAAACAGTCAAAACATAAAACACGTAATAAAATATGATTTTGTTTTTTGTTCTTTATTGTGCAAGCTCGTGTGTTCGTTTGTTTTGTATCGTGTGGTGTTTTATGGATGTTTGTTATCCTTGTAAAAGTTGTAGGTAAAATTCAAATACTCGATGCTGCAGAAGGGTTTGGTTTTGTTGTGTATGTCCGTTGCAACATTAACCGATATAAGTTTTGGGTGTCCGATAAATGAAGCGACCAAACAAAACAACGAATACCAATGAATGGACGCCATCATGGCCGTCCAGCTGTACATGGCTTATATGCATATACAGCCGGTTTGGGGAAGGGAGGATGCTTGCCTATAGTTATTTATGGAAAAAAGGAACATAATTTATAAAGACCTTGTGTAATTTGTTTTGGATATTTTTTGCGAGGAAATATTTTGGGGGAAAAGAGTTTTTGAGCTTAGAAAATTAGTTTGAATATGTTATGCGCCGGAAACACATCGTACCTTGGTTTGTCCGTAAAAAGTGTGTTTTGTGCAATATGTTTATCAATTTATGAAGTGAATAAAATAATTTTACCGATACTCAATTGATTGAAGATTTTGTGTGAGTTTGAGTGATATATATTTTATTAGAACAGTGAAATTCAATTTAGTTTTATTTATTGTGAATAACCAAAGAAAGAAGTAGAAAGTGCAGCCGATTGAAAATAAAATAACATAATTATTAGCGCAAAACCATTTATTAACTATTATACGAGTGTTTTCATTTATATTCCATTAAATGACAGTTAAGTGTTGACTTTATTCATTCGAAGGGATTATGAAGTCATTTTAAATAGTAGACCAATGAACCCATCCCCTATTTTGCTAATGAACGGATTGCACCACCCAAACGCTCCTAATTACATTATCCAATGCCATTTACAACAACTTCACGCAGCTTTTATGATTCTATTAAACCACAATACTCAATGTTAACAAACAAATAATTTACCGGCACTCAGCGTTGCTCTGGTTTGAAGTGGAACACCCAAAGAAAAAAATAAACAAACACGAAAACCAACAACTGTAAAAGCAAAATAAGGGAATCACTTTTATGTTTATTTTTTACGATCTATAAAATAGCACATTGAACGATCAGTTTTACGACGTGTAGAGCTGATACGAGCGTATAAAGAAAATTGTCGGAAGAAAACCCCAACATGAATGGGAATAATTTACTTAGTTCATTTCATTCATTTGCCCCCACATCTCATGTACGAGTACTCGCAGACGTGTGCAGTGTGCACATTTACTGTGAACGGCGCGTCGCGTCGCGGCGCGGCAATATATCCGCACAAATGTGGCCCATGCACGTGTTAGAGAGACAGAATTTTGGAAAATCTTATGTGTTTACTGTTTAGCATTTAAACTATGTGTCCGCATAGAGTGTCTTAAATGCTGACTTCCTTTTACTTAAAGTCGTTAAGTGAAAATTACTCTATACATATATATGTATGTATATATGTAAAGTAGCAGATTTCCCCCCAGCAAAAGCCTGTCCGTCGTTTTATTAGCTTTTAAAAGGTCAATAAAAGTCATTTTAATTGATAATAAACTTGAAATGGCCGTCTTGAGTTGATCTGATCGTTGGTCGTAGCTCCCGTGCGGCAAATTCATATTACGACACTATCAGCCTCTTATAATTGCAACATTTAAATTATATTTTATTATCGTTAATGATTTATCGCACGCGGAAATGAGTCGTGGTGTTTAGAGTTTAATAGCGTCACGCCCTTATGCAATTCGAATTGATTTTAATTGACATTAAATTGATTTTGATTCGTTATTAAAGAGTAATGACAATGGCTATGGACTAATAAATAAATCACGACTTTCGTGACCTTATCATATTACATATAAAATATCTCATTTATTATTTCTCTAAGAAAATAAATAGCATTAAATACTTTTGCCAAACGTTAAAAACAGTAAACTCGTAGTCAATTTTATGAAATTTCCTGCAATTTATATAAATATTTATTATGAAAATAACACGATTTTATCACAAGTAAAGTGATAGGTCAAAAATCACACTTTTTTTTTGGTGGATATGAACTATTGCCAAACGTTTAACTTTTTAAATTGATGCTTTTAAAATTCATGACGGCTAAATCTAAAAACATTCCGCTTTTTTGCAAGATGCATGTACTCTGTACAGCCAATAATCGGTGATAATGATTCCATAAACGTAGCGATATAAAATGCAGCAAATCCTCATTCCACGAATGTTAAAAGCGTGCATCACATTGATCGCCGTTTAAGCACCACATAACCATCAGTTGAAGTGACCATCAAGTTGTTCCAGCTCGTGCAGAGACTGTCTTACTACTTTCTGCCTTTTTGGACCGTCCATTTATAAATACGCATATATATTGTCTTGTCGCGTTGTCTTTTGTTTTTGATTCTTATGCAAGAAGAGCATCAAGACAAGTAAATTGCCGTTTGCGGATAATCATACAAATCGATTTTTTATTCAAAAATCCAGTCACTTTGCGTTCGTAAATGCCTTGCCTGCCATTTTGGCATTGCCGTTTTTAATGGTGGCGCAGTGACGATGCGACGCGACGCGATGTTGGTAGGTAAGCATACTGCATGAGACCACCTGCCTGTTTTGTTTTATTTCTATTTATGTTTAGGTGTACTATATTGCGAAAAGCCTTGAGCAATTATTATTCATTAATATTTTCGGTAGCCACTCAATAGATTAAATATCAGCACCACGTTTTCATATAAAAATAAAATAAAACAATGTGGAGATATAGTTATGTCTAGTCATCCTTATTTTTAGTACTTGATCGTGGATCGCATAAAATCATGATTGAATTTTATGCGGTTTTAATAATTGTAAATCATCATGATTAATGTCTGAGAACACATTTATTGATTGAAAATTGAATTGCCTATATACATTTTTAGTTTTATTTTTCCTAGCTCTTATGTACAATGCATAATTATATATGTGCAATCACACAGTTAATCTATGCTGCTGATTAAACGGCCCGATTCTGAATTTGACATAATTTTATGTTTTACGACGTTCGTATAACCTATGTATTTAGAATTTACATATGACAAATGTTTTTTTACTTGTTGACCGCATTTACGTGACCCACCGCCCTACCAGCAAATGGAAGAACGTGTTCCCAAAAATTTCTGTAGGTCAGTCACAACACACAATCTGGCGTCATTCATATATATGCATATATTTATGCATATTCATGCCACCCTAAAATATGCAAAACAGTAAGGGTAACACACATGTGCACATGTTATAGACCGCATCCATATTTAATGAGAGAAACATACGCTGTAGCTTTCTGTACAACAACTAACAAATATATTTGTTGTTTTTCTATTAAGTTCATTTGGATTTTTATTCTTGTTTTAATAAGAATTTGTTGTTGTGATCTTAACATCTATGTTAGTATTGTTTTTTAACAAAATGTGTTTCATTTGTCCAACTATATCTAACATTTATGGTTGACTGTATACGTTTTATAGCAGTTTTATCGGTAATAAAAGTCATAGCATTTCTACGATCCAATATGTCTTCGAAGGAGTAAATCTTTCTTCCAACCTGTTTGAACATAATTCGAAGCGACTACAACATAGGGTTAATAATATGTATGCAATAACAATAACAATAATCATAATAATGGCTTAATAATAATAAAATAAAATAAACAACAAGCATTAATAAACCACGAAAACTATGTATATGTTGGTCTTATGAGCGCCAAGAGCCGATCAAGTTCAAAGTCAAGAAGCGTCGACGTGTGTGTACGATTTTTATTCCATTCAATCGCACTTCTTGGCTTTGGGTGTCGCTTATAACAATTTTCATTTCATTTATGTTTATTACGTCTTTGAAGCGTCTTGTTAATTTGCTAATAAAAACTCAAATTGTTTTCGATGTCGAATTGTATTTTATGATGGGAACAAAGTGAGTGAAAGAGATGTTATCCATTGTGAGAGAGAAGTCATATATTGAGAGCACGGGGTGAATATATATAAAAATTCGAAAAAATACACATGAAAAACAACGGCCAGAATAACGAAATTGGTCGTTGGCTTGACGTTTACGATCACTTAAGTGGCCGTTTTATAGCTACTTAGCTTAAATGTGGTGTTTTTTATTTGTTGTTTATTTTTATTCACAGCTATGATTATGCCTTGTTTATTAAAGGCAGTGCAAAGAGCTAAAACTCATTTCAATATATTTATTAATTAATATGTGTGTATATACAAATTAAATTTGTATTCTTAATAGCTGTCTTATCGCTATTTTGGGAGATTTCATTAGTTTCCTCATTAACGCGAGAGATATTGAACTTTAAGTACTGATATCAAATTTGTCAAAATTCTACCAGCTGACTTTAGATGTATTATTATGTTGACATTTTTACAATAGATTGACCTTGATTTTAATTT
>JANSTS010009594.1:31665-42946 GCA_026546915.1 Sylvicola fuscatus
CCGCGTGAAAAGGCGCTCGCACCGACCATAAAAATCCATTTGATTGGTTCACCATAGGCAATTATTATCACTTCACCAATATTTATTGCATCCACCCTTTTTCCCAGCTCCTATTTCACCACCTAATTCGTTATACCTTTTATAGTTTGTTTATATTTGCACTCTCCTTCATTTTGCTCCAGCTTGAATGTATAAATGGGGAGCCAGCTCTTCTGTGATGTATATGTTGCATACGAATCTATTATATGTGCAAACGGCAGCCAAATTCGCATGCTGTCGTATAACATTTTATGCGCTATATAGAACCATGCATGTTGGTGTAGTCGTAATACACCTAAATAACGCTTCTATAGTCTATACTTAAATGTATGCTGTGACCCATGGCATAGATATATTATTCCAGCAAAACAAACATAATGACGTGCGTTAGTGAATTATGCATTCTGAAATGAGACAACAAGAAATATCATTAATTTAAAATGGATACTGATACACGAGTGCAAGATGAGAGGAGTGCAATGCTGCCTGGGGGGAGGGGGGGTTAGACGTATAGAGCAAATCTGCGCCACATCAGCTGGGGATGGCTTTTCGATGACTTTGATGAGCTAATTTACATACAATGGAGCCTATCAGAAAGGAAAATCAAATGGGAATACGAAATAAAAGTAAAAATCAAAAGTATATAAACAGTTTTTGTCGGAATCATTCGCTTCAGTTCTCAAACGTTAGTGAATAGAAGTATATCTGCATCAGTAAAATGGTGCAGATGCATTTGATTTGATCGATTGACTACATGTTGGTTATGTGTATAATGCATGTGCATCAAATGAATACTAGAAATTCTTTGTGTATACAAACACGACTAACAATGTGTTAATAGAAGTACTTGCAATATTTGCAGCATCTTATTCCTTAAACTTTAGATATGCGAATAAAGTCTTCTTTTCGAATTGAGTTAGCAGAAAAACATATTTCATATGAATGAATAGTTTACCGAGTGCATATACTGAATTGGTGCGGTTTTCTATGCATCTTTCAAACTAAAAATCTGTCCATCTGAAAATCTTATACAAACCTCTTAGCAGATCCTTCAGATGAAAGCGTACAATTTTTGATTGTTTTGTAACATGTAATAATGAAAAACTAAAAATACAATGTTTAAAATAACTCGTTCAGATCTCACCCAAATTGTTTAATGTTTATTAACCCTTATTGAAGAAGTTCAACTTAAATCGATCTCATTTATTTGATTAAGAAGCCGTAATTGATACTTACAATTGAATAAAACTACTGTGTGTAGTAATCACTAATCAGTAGTATTGAAATATAAACACAAACCATAAAAACGCAGGATAGTAAATAAAGCAGCGCTGAGCAAGCATTCGTACATAAAGAATTCACATAATTACGTATCATACACATATAAATAAGTATACACAAGTAAACTCTCTCGATGGCCACGAAATGCGTGAGTGCGAGCGAGACAGCTGAGCGGCAAGGCAGAGGCTGTCTCCGCTGCAGAGAAATTCTCACTGCGAATGCTTGGTCTCTTTCCTTCCAAGACGGGGCCGTCAGTCGGCGTTATACTCCTCCTGGTCGCACGGTATTGTTGAAGCAGCGAAGCGGGCACTCTTCTGCCGCAGTCGCTGCTCGCCCTGTGGAATATGTGCAGAGTAAATGGTCGTACGGGGTTCACATTAGGAATGGTCGGTGTATTTTCAGTAACACAGAATCATCGTGCCAATGTGAAACAATTTCCCATCATCATTCGTTCGATGGCAGCGGTTTAGACAAGGCGCGTTAATTTTTATATTTATACATTATATTTCATTTCGCTCTCGGTGGTATATGTGTGATATCAATAATAATAATAATCGTAAAAATAATAATAATATTCTATTATTGCTAAACACAAAAGCGGTGTCGAATCATTTAAATCGTGCCCATTGATTATTAAGCAAATTAAGAGATTTTGTCAAGTGAACGTTTTGTGGCGGGATTTTTCCAGTTTTATTTTGATTCGTTTGAATTGTGTAATTTTTGGCGAAGGCCTTAGCTTGTGGCCAGTGACATTGTAAATGCAATTTAATACATTGCAATCAAGTTCAAGTTAAACCAAAAAATATTTTTTATTGAATATTAGCTAAAAGTGAGTACATATACTTAGGATTTTTCCAAAATGTCGTTGTCAACGGAAAAATCTTGTTTTTACGAACACCGTGTGCAGTTCTAAATATAATATTAACTTTGTCTTCAAAATTCTTCAGTGTTGCTCTAAGTAGTTATGCTTCAATACTTTACCTTAAGTATGCTTGTTTACTCAATTCGTTCTTAATGAGTTCAATTACAATCTTAAACCGTTTTCCACAAACTCAATGACCCGTGTCATATGAACTGCTTGATTATCTCTATTTCAAGTGTGCAGTACATTGTCTGATAAGTTCAATACTTTGTAGCGAAAATTCCTGAAAGTGCAATAAATTCTTTATATAGTGGACATTCCAATTGGAATTTTTTTACAACGCAACCGTAGTTGCGTAACGACATAACATTTAGCAGAAATTATTGATTTAGAATATAACAAAAAAAAAACAAAAAAACTATAAAAAATTAATAAACGGTACATCAAGAAACAAACCCACGTGCCTAAGTGTGTGAGTGTGTAGATTATTAGTGAATATTTATTCATGCCAAGCGGTTAAAGTGTTGAAAGCCAAGTGATACCGAAAAGAAGAATAGTGAGAAGAAAAGAGAACCCTCAAAAATTATTGATAGGAATTTTGTTTGTTCGTGAAAGAGCACCTCTCGAATTTTTGTGGTTTTATTTATAATTTACTGCTGCAGTCGATTTGCCATTGATAAATAGGAAAAGCCAGCCAACTAACTCCAGTTCCGATTCGGAGTAAAATATACAAAACAGGCATAATCAAGTGCCCACGTCGAAACACGCCAATTCGTGAAACAACAATTTGCCAAAATTTCAATCTCCACAATGAATTCGTATTTCGAGCAGAGTGGATTCTACGGACATCCACACCAAACCACCGGCATGGGCATGGCCACGGGCACACATCACGATCAATCGGCCACAGCGGCCGCCTATCGAAATTTCCCACTGTCGCTGGGCATGCCATACGCCAACCATCACTTACATCAATCACGCACCTCACAAGATTCCCCATATGACGCCAGCATACAGGCGGCTTGCAGTAAAATCTACGAAAACAGTTACACAAAAGATTGTGCCAAAACAGCGGCCGCCGCGGCGGCGGCAGCAGCAGCCGCTGCAGCGAGCGACACAAACGGTTATAAGGATGTTTGGAGTACGTCGTCGAGTGGTGGTGGCGGCGGAGGCAGTGGCGGCACTGGCGGCAGTGGCTCGGCCGGCCAAAATACCTCTGTACCTGTACGACCATCAGCCTGTACGCCGGACTCACGTGTTGGCGGGTATCTTGACGCGACCGGTGGTAGTCCGGCCAGTCGTGGTGGTTCTGGCACTGGCGGCGTTGGCGGCAATGCATGGAGTACAAACTGTTCAATTACTGGAGCCACATCTCAAACAGCGGCTGCAGGACTGCACCAAGCCGGCAATCATACGTTTTATCCTTGGATGGCTATCGCAGGTCAGCTGAGTAATGGTTACACTTTTTATGTTTCTTTTTTGTCATTTAATTTTAATTTTAACTTGTTTAGTCTGGTCAGTATTATTGTTATGTCGAAATTCCGGCGGCTTTTGTCGTGTCGTTTGGGCTGATTGAAAACAGTGAACATGCTAATTTTGGCATTTAAACGTGTACACACAAAAGCGCATGTCTTGTTTTCTTTAAATGAAACGTTTACCGAAAATCGATTTAAAAATAAAATCAAAGACTTGTAATCATCAATGAGCCTGTTAGTAATTATTGATTAAAGAAACACCATCATACAGGAGCTCGCTGTTTAATGCGTTCACAACTGACTACAGCATTAATGCGTCTGCTTCAGGGTGATTTTTTCGTGTAATTTCCACCTGGGAATGGACTGTAAACTCCAAAGTGCGGGAATCGTATAACCTATATAAAAAGCGAATTAAGGCGTACGCACAAATCATAAGAATCACAATCCAGCGGAAGAGGTTCAACTCAAGTGGACACATTCAATTCGAATATATACAGTTGACGAGCTTGCATAAACCACTTATTTATTAATTCTTTATTCTGACTTGAGTAATTTATGTTTTGGAAGCTGTTTGGGCTGTGCCCCAATTGGTAGCATTTCGTTTTTCCGTATATGCTTCAAGCGGCAATATATAATTTTATGGATTCAAATTTAAAATGTGTGGTTTCATGCGGTCCTTAAAAAGAGGTCAATCAGTGCGTGCAGACCTTTTGTTTTTAGTTTTTATGCAACCAGAATATATAATTTAACAAAAAAAAAAAAAACCATTAAATAATTACCATCAAATTTTTCTACATAATTAAATTAATTACTATTGTCAATTATTAATTCAGTAATCAGAATAAAATAGTTTTTAATTATTGTTTATTTAATTCAATCACGCCTTATTGGAGACCGTAAAAGCTTATTGCAATGCTTTTCAATACGGCTTAGTAAACACTTGTAGTCAATTACAACATGCTCCCTTTTCTACCTAAATGTATTTAATATATAAATTGAATAAAATTTACAACTTGCAAATAATCAAGTGCATTTCATAAAAACGACAATAAAGAAACATGGACAAAGAGGCAGGGGAACTAAAAATAACAAGCTTTTATGAAATAAAATTGCGTCAAATTTATAAAATTACAATAATAATGTGCAACGTGCCTCCATCCGTCTTGTCTGCCACGCAGATCAGTTTTATGTGTGTAGAGCAGCCGCGAAACAGTCGGCCAAACTTTGAGATGGTAAAATTTCTTTAAAACATCTTGTATGAATATTCGATGGTGGTAAGCGACGTCCCTTGTGTTGTTGCACCGTCCAGTTTAATTGAATTTTCCTTGTAAAGGTGTCCAAATTGCACCGCCACGCTGAACGTTACCGCCTATACGTTTAAATACATTAAACAATTATTATTATAATATCACGAAGTTTATTCATTTTGCTTAAATGTTATTATATATAAAAAAAAAATTAAATTAAATAAAGGCGCATTCTGTATGTGCGGTTGAATTGTGAAAAGCTATTTTCTTGTAAGAAACAAGTTTCTCTTATATTTTTTCTTATTAGTATAATTCTTCAATATCTTGGAAAGTTTAACGTCAACAAAAAACCTCCCCCGTCCATTTAACTAAAAGAAAACGAATAATGTGCACGGGCGCAAAATGCACTTCACTTTGTGCAAGTGTATATACTTTTATAATATAATTTTATGTAAGTACGGGTATGTTGGAATGTGTTGTGTGCTGAGCTCTGGTGCATCTTGCAAACAGCAAAGAGGTTATTTTGACTCGAGCTTCCTTTTTATTATCATTGTGTTTGCTTGATCGCATTTTCCCCTTTGGCTCTCATTTCTTTTACGCCAACTTTAAGTCAAAACTTGTTTCATCTTAGCCATTAATCATTTTCAATAAAAACACTTCTTATTCCTCCATCTTCGACTTCTATATCAGCTTGTATATATTTTTTCTTATAATTTTCATTAATCTCAAGTACTTGTTCATGATAACTGCTTGATGATTTCTTAAATCAATAAACAATTAATGCTCTTATTTTATTTTAATTAATTTATTGAAAAATTATTGAAATTCAAAGTGGCCCTAAATTGAATTCCAATTTCCAATAAGATTTAAGATGAGCTGAAAGGTGAGTTTAGCCAAGACACACATTTTTTGGGTAACATTTTTGCATGTCAATTAATGTACGTTGCATAAAAAATTCAGATGGCGAGCATTCATAAATTGTAACAAATGTTATTTAGTTTATGACTGGCATCCTTGTTTGAAACAAAGGATTAAATGGTATCAACAATACTTAAGCAATTAAATAAATTCTCCCAATTATATTTATTTGTAAATTTAAAGTGACAAATAATAACAACAATAAAAACGATGATGCAGACGTATCAACGTTGACTTGCTCCAACATGTGTGTCGACTCATTTCGGCTTATGCGACATTTTGAGGGCTGTCAAAATGTTTAAAAAGACGTTAAATTGCGGCTGGCCGGTGCAATTAAGTGAAAATGTTAATGCATTGCCCCAAAAAAACTGACTTATTTTGACTATATACCTTCTATAATTATATCATGATGAGCTTTGTGTGCGTTTGCATTGTATGAACGCACTCGCCTTAACCTCGGTGCATTAAGTGCGTTCTGTCGCCACACAAATGCACGTTTCAAGAGTTGCCTAAACGTGCCATACACACATATTTAGCATGAAAGTTGTGCCGCAAATGCATGAGAAAAGATGCACAAAACGAAAGCATATTCGCGGCATTTGGTGATTGCGTGTGGCGCGAAGATTGTATACGCAAGTAAAACACAGTACAAAAAATGAACTGAAACAAAATACGCTACAAAAACAAAAAAAAAACAAACGAAAAAACAAGCATGTAATGATAGTAAAACGGAGGCAAATTGCACCGAAAAAATTTAATAGCGCGGCATTAACTTACATTTTGTTATTTGAATTGCTGAATATGTTGTACACGATCCTGTTAAACATTGTTGCAGTCGGCGCTGCATAAATACATACCGTTGGTGTGTGTGCATCTATGCGTGCATGTTGTTGGCTAATTTAATTATTCACAGTGCATAGTGCTTGGAATATGGTAAACAATGATTGAAAGAATTGGTAAAAGGGATGATCGCGTACACATAAATGCAGTGGCGTTTGTAAATCAAAAATGTTTGCGAATTAAGAAGGATTGTTGCGTTTAAAATGACGTTGGATTGAGAGAATCAACATTTTCGCTGACACATAATTCATAAAGTGATCATAACGACAGTCGTTAGCTAGTAAAGGCGCAAACCTTTACATTTCGATCTGCATTAGTTGTTTTTATCCCCCCAAATATTTACGAATTATTTTATTTGCAAAACAAAAATAAGTACTTCGGGTGGAAAGGTATTCTCGATGGTGAAAAAATGCAAGAATTTTTGCAAAATTGCAGTTCGCAATGCATGTGGAACGATATGAGATGCGGAGATGAGGAGGTTTATACATTTGTATTAGTTTGTTGCTGTGGGCGGTCTAAACTCAATTACGTGCTCACTCTTCAGTCAATTGCTGAAAACATTGGCAAACTACATAGCAAAGAAGCAAACAGTTAAAACAAAATATAAAAACAATCATGTTTCATGCTCGTAATTGAATTTTATCGTGTGCTAACTTTTATTTGTTTATACAATTTATTCATATTATTGTGTGTTGTGTTTGAAACATTAATAATGTGCGAGGACGCCCGATTTTAAGTGTTATGTTCTGCTAAACATATATGAATGTACACTGTACAGTGTACACCGTACAGGTTTTATAATTGGGACAATTTGTTGAGGAATTTACTACTTTGTGTAATTACTAAAGTTTAGTCTCAAAATTTTTGAGTTTTTGAATTTTCGGATTTGGTTTACAGTAATTGTGTAATGCATGTATAATATTTTTATTGGTGTGACCTTAGCATTCCACAGAGTGTTTACACGCCCATTTAGCAATAATACATTCCCACAAAATTTGAGTTACCCACACACGCTCACTTCAAAAATAGGGTTCAACCTAAAATTAGTCCAGAAGCAGCAAGCACTCATAATCTGTATGGTTCTGTGGTCCGTGGGTTCCAAATTGGAAATAGTTGTTTGGAATTTATCAGCCTCCTTCTGCGTATTAATTTTTATGCAAAGCCAACATGCCAGCATAAATGTTATAGGTTAAGTTTGAATCAGCTGTTTGCGACGTCTTTCTCTCTCCTGCTCTTTCTGGCTTCTCGGGCTTCATGCGTGTTTGTGCTGATGATGCGTTACGCGCGGCCATAATTGTTTGGCTCCACGCTTCCATTTTCTTAGACAATATAACATTATGTGGGTTTTTTTTTTGTTATTCAGACATTTGTGGCAACATTGTAGATGTTATGTGACGCATAAATGTGCTTTTTGCTAAAGATCAACTATTTAAATATTCGCTTAATTAATTATACGCTCTCTTGTGTACATTCGGAGTTTTTACAGCTATTTTTAGATAATTTTCATTTTTCTCATAAATAATTTCCTTCATGTATCGTTGCTCAAAGTGCCGTAATTACGAGTAATTTTTTGTTAAACAAAATGTTCATTTATGCTGTCTAATTGCACTCTATGGTCGCAGCAACAACCTATTTGAAGGCTGTTTTGCTCTTTTTCGGGCGTATAAAATGCGCGCTAATTTTACACACAAAAACACACGTTGCTCATTTGCATGCGCTGTTTGATCAACCCACGCACATATTAGGACACCCAAATAAGTTTAAATTTAATTGAATTTTGAGTGACATATTGGGAACGCGCATTTTTAAATTTAGCTGTCGACGATGACATTGGCACATGGCACATTCAATTCGTTTTTTTTTTGCAACACTGCACGATCGTTTAATTTTCAAAATGTATGTATTGCACACATTTTTACACAGCAATAAATTAATTATGGTTGATTATAAAACCAAACAGAATGATTTGTTATTATTTTAATTTAATTTACATAATTTCATTTGAATTCCATTTTGATAAATATACATACATATAATTTACCAGTTCGATGAATTCAAATAGAATGCAAAAACAAAAAATTTTCGGCGACTCTATTCATCATTCGGGTCTAAAAATGTGCCTGCCATAAATCGTGTCGCACAGCATCGGAATGTGATGAAAAAAAAATCTCGAAAGTCAACAAGGCAACGAAACAACGTACAGAATAATGGAAGCTGGCACAACATAAATACATTTAGGCAAATTATACAAGAGCTACTTACAACCAACCGACATATACGCGTTAAATTCGTGCGTTTTAATAAAGAAAAGGTGCAGGTCGGTTGATTTAATTGCTGCTTGTGTTTTGTGTAAGATTAAGTTCATGCACTTCATCTGTGGCTGCTTACACGCGTGCAGACTGCAGTTATTTTGCTCTGTCATTTTTAATTTGATTCAAGTGCAATTATCATTTAATTAACTGAACTTGTGGCGGAGTGAATAGCACTGAACAAACTCGATTGCTTTATGATTCAGTTTATTAATTGCACACATTTTTCATATGATTTTAAAACGGTGAGTTTTGCAAGAACTTCTTCGGCTGTATGACAGTCGACAAGATAATCCTATAATTTGATTGAATTATTTATAATGAATCATTTGTACATAGAAAGAAGTAGCTAGACTGTTGCTTTTCATGCGACGAAACACGCAATATTTACACTTAGCTCAATCAATTACCATTCACAGATTTAAGAACGGATATTAATTGCACATAAAGATTACATTTTATATTCTCATTATTTCTTTAATAAAGATATTATGGATTGAATTAAGTCACTTGCCAGAACCTATGCCATTAAGCGAGACACTCCGTCATTCAAATTTCAAGCAAAGAAACATCTACCATAGACTTACAAAGAAGATAAAATGCATTAAGGCGGTGAGATTTTAATCAATTGTGGCAACTATGTAAAGCAGTGAAATAATCAGATAATAAATGAGACCGTGTTTATAAGGATATAGTATTTAAAAAACAATAAAGAGATAACTCGTTCACGATAATTTCAACACCATAACATTGCTGCTAGTGCGCACATCGTGAATGCGCTTCGACTTGTACTTGTGCATGCATATATGTGCAATGTGCATGGCTGCACGGTGCATCTTCTTGTCTGCTTCTAGTCAATCTTTTGTTTGAATGAATGTGCTTATTATGAGGTCGCCTTAAGATTATATGCACATAATTTTTCTGTTCAAAACACAGTCAAGGACAAGTACATTAAGTTGCAACACCAATTATGTTTCATGTTTGTATGCAGATGCAACTTAATTTCAAGTTTAACGAATATGGTTTGTACAGTTTTTGATCCGGTTTGTTTAAAGTCACACGCAAATTAAAATGCAATTAACAAACACGACAACACCTTTATATTGTTGTTTTTTGTTTGAGTTGTAAGACAATTTCACTTCACAATTAATTTTTGTTGTTGTTGTATATTTACTTGTTATCATCACAGAAAATCACAAAGTATATTGTGGAAGTAATTCAGAAATCGGACCACAATTCGATGCACTACACTTATTCTGATTGCTAGCTCTAAAGCACAATTATATTATTATCGACTTAATGGTATAGAAGATATAAACGATTCTCTAGTAAAAGTCTAGGCAAAACCACACAGCATTTAACATGGAGTTCAATGTTGCAGCCAAACTGCTTTTTTGTATGCAACTTCCTATAATTTGTCCGCTTATTCCCGCCACACAATCAAAACACACCGAACCGACCGACGGCTAACGCGTAGCCTGAGCAACTATGGAGCACACTAAAACTAATATTTAAGACACACCGAACACTGTAGTCTCTCAAAGGGAATTTTCTTTCAATATTTATGTTCGCAGTCTTTGAATAGTACATATCCAAGCTGTTTTAATTTAGTGCACTGTAATTTCTTTTGATTTTAACACGGTTTCGTGCAACAATGCACTTGTTCGGTATGCGCAGTGGGTCGACGGTTGATGCGATCACTTCCCGTTAGAAAACCAAACTCATCACCTTTGGCCATTTCCACAGAACCTACTGCACATGGACCGACAGGCATTCTTGAATATGCGAAACAAAGACCAGGCTATGGCAAATTATACCAACCAGCCAATATAAGCTGCTGAAACAAGACGTCTTCTTTTTCTACGCCATCGCTCACTAATTTGTTGTGCTTCTCTCCCTTAAATGTCCTTGAAAAATATGATTTTTTTAACGTGTTTTTTTGTGTTAATTTGTTGTTGTAGCTGGGCGCTTTGTTCTGTTTCTCTCTTACACAAGTATAGGCATACCAGTTTTCGATTTTTACCTTGCCTGAGTCTGATTTTATGATTTACATCCCAGAAGTAATTACATAGTGTGTTTCACCAAAAAACCAAAAATCTTTTTGGGGGGAAACGAATGTATGGAAATAATCATGGACCAGGGGAATTTATGTTTTTTTTACCTTCTTTGAAGTTGTTTTCTATACAGAAACGAGCAGGTCGTCGTGCATTGCATGAGCGACAGAATGGAATATTGTATTTTATGCTTGTCAATTAGTTTATTGGTTTATTACGTGACTTTGACAATAACAGTTGGGCCAAATTCTCTTTT